>KK120582.1:188863-267682 GCA_000611955.2 Stegodyphus mimosarum | reverse complement strand
ATATTTTCATCCAAAGTAATTCAACAGCTTTATTAACAGTGCGTGTTAAACTGCAGTTTCTTTTTTATTATTTAAACCCGTGAATATATATTTAAAAAGGAAAATTTAATAAACAGTTAAACGTCAAAGTCATAAAGGGTCAAGTTATAAAGTATTTTCTCCCTCATTTCCGAATCCCTTCATGATATAATTGGAAGCACACGCGACGCGTACTCGAGAAGTACAGGGTTCGAGACCTGGCAAGGGCACTGCACATTTTTTTTATCTTTCCTGCTTTGTAAACCCCAATGACTCTATAACTGACGCCTGAACTAAAACGGTGTTTGACGATAATTCGTCGCCACCAGGATTTGGTGATTGGAAGTCCTCATCACATTTTAAAAGGGTGAGTATGTAAGGTATTTTCTCCCTCCTTCCCGCATGCCTTTATGGTGTAATGGAAGCACATTCGATGCGCGTTCAAGAAGTCAAGGGTTCGAGTCCCGAGGCACACTTTTCACGTCTTCTGTTTCGGAAAAACCTAACGGCCCTACGAAATGACCCTGATAATTAATCGAATTCCAGAGATACCTGGAGTCCGATTAAACGAAGTTTTATCACGGGTCTGTATATTATTATTTCATATTGTGCAGTGATACAAGTTTTAGAAGCACTCAGATACCATTATTATTTTCGAATGTTAAGAAGCTTTAACTTTTTAAAACGTTATGCTTAATGAATAAAATGTATAAAATTAACTATTTAACACGAAGAACAATAAAAATTGAAATATATTTTTTTTCCTTCTGCCAAGCCATTTTAATAATCTTCTGAAAAATAAGCAAAAATACATTCCGCTTATCCATAATGAAGATCCTTGAAAATATTAAGAAAATTTTAATATATTTCAGGTTTGTAAGTTAATTAGAAATATTGTTTTCGCAATTTATTAAAACGCTACTTAAGCTGTTAATATTATATTACGTGCAAAAATTTGATATTTAGTGAAAAGAAATAACTTTATCCTAATAATCTTCGAAGTAAATATGTTCTATTTAAAGCAGATCCTTTCAAAGGCTTAAGATATAAATAATAGCTCACTTTGATCTGAAATTAAATACTTATAAAGAGTATTATAAGTAGTTAAAAATATTAAGAATGCTCAATACCTTATTAATTATTTTTATATTGTGTAACGATCTAAAATAGAAACCTTGCAGGAAATTCTACTTAAACGAAATATTTATTTGAAGGCAGAAAATGTATTAATTTTAGTAAATATATGAGAAACTTATTTGCACTAAATTCCGTGATATAAATAATACAAAGAACATATATTAATAGCACAGAATGACGCTGCTTGGTTGAAGATTTAAAGATGTAGATTTTTACAATTATGGATTACTTCTTTATGATTTAAAGTGAGGCATTTTCCTTTACGATTAAAGAAAGATTTTCCCTTAAAAAGTAAAATACTTCATAGTATGCGAAGACAACGCTATATTAATAAAGTGATTTAATCAATATTTGCTTGCAGTCGTTAAAGGCACAGTGTAGTAAAGGGATTAATAATGCCTTCCCTTGAAATATCACCCAGTGCTGTACATTAGCCAATTTTCACGTACTGTTCATACTGACGATTGCTTCATTGAACATTTATTGTAGGTAATCTCCACTTTTAATGCAATTAATAGACCCTCTGGTGAACATTAACTGACATTAAAAATTTACAAATGAAGTTAAGTAAACTGTAATTCGAAATTTTACATATCCACGCCTTTCATGTATGTTTTTTTGCATTGCAAAACTCACTGAAATACAAACTTTAAAAATCCTTAACTGATTTTTTAAGCAGTTTTGTTCTCCTTAATTGTATTTAATTATAAATTTCATTTATAACAACAAAATTACTAATGGTATATATGCATTTTAAGAATTTGAATGCTGAGAAAGTACTTCTGATTAGAAAATTTATTTGGAACGATAATGCCGATAATTTACAAAATGTTATAAGTTATAAATGCTCCTATTTTAAATGAACATTTTTTTTATATATATGTATAATCGGTATAAATAAAGTACTTCGGAAAATAGAGTTGCAATCTATAATAACAGCAAACGATCCTTAACAATCTGCATTTATACGCAGATCAAATGAAGAGAGTATACCTAAGACAATGAGCATAACTAACAGGAAATTACTTCCGAATTGCGATTTCGAAAAACATATTTTATTTTATAAAACGAAATAATTACATAGAAAAGAATGATTATGCTCAATTTCTTGTTTTATCATCAAAACTTCGCGAGGGACTAAATTATCTTCTTATGACAAAAACATATAAGAGGGAAAAAGGCAATTAAATATAAATTACCAGACGTACTTTTTCGATACGATGTGGTTCTGCGTCATTAATGCATATTGTCTAACAGTCTAGAATTTTGATTTTCAAAATTACCTAAATAATGGATTAAAATTTATTTTAATGCATTTAATAAAAGAATACAATTACTGTATTCTTATAAGACAAGTATTTATTTCTAAATGAACGATCTATTTGTCCTTATTGCCGACCAACATTCGAGTTAAGCATTAGAATGTTGATAGTCGATAATTGTTATTTTTTCAATAATGTATTTTAAATGGTCCATTAACTAAAAACTAAAATTCAGCGGAGCCATATGCCCCGGACAAGCGATCATCTTGTCTCAGAGCCCCGGTTTTGGGTCCCTAAGCCAACTTGGTACTCATTTTATTGACCCACTAAAGGGATGAAAGGCTGAGTCAACCTTGCCCAGCCCGAAGATCGAGCTCCGGACCTGCGGTGCTGTTGCGCGACGCTCTAGCCACTACGCCACAGAGCCTTAGATAGGCCACTGCATGTGTTTTTTTTTTTTTACATTCATCTCTTTGAAACATTGGTAGATTAATTTTCCCAAAACTTACATTTTAATTTAATATTTTCCAAGCAATAAAACAAATGATGTTATAGTTATATTTATTTATTTCAACCTTTTTGAGACCTTAATTTGAATTTTTAAGGGCCAGTTTGGGTTGTTAATTGGGTACCAAAAGGGGAAATAGATTTAATTTTTCTTAATCTTTATAAGGAAAAAAATCTATTAAGTTATATATATTTTACTTTAAAAAGATTTATTACAACAACATAATCACAATGTTTCAAGCAAATTCCCTCATCCTCAAAAGAGAAAAATCTGGGCTGACGCTGCAAAAGACGTTCATTATAGATATCATGAGTGTCTACAAGCTATCAATAAAAGGGGTCAGGGGAAATCTCATATCGAAGCCTTTACAGAAATGTTTTTAACAATCTAATCCCCGCTCATCCTTAATTGGATCAAAGGGCACACGGGTACCAACGGTAATGAGCAAGCAAATATTTTTAGCTAAAGAGAGGACATTTTTGCCGTTTGAGCAGAATGAAAGGGAAAAGAAAACGGATTACCATAAAGAAAGAATTTGGCCTGGTGAATTATTCTTGGTGCAAACTGAAAAAAGTGCGCCAAGGTAAATTTTTTAATTTCTCGATAAGTTTTTCACCAGATCTTACAAAATTTAATATTTAAGCATAATTTGAGCAGTAGAATCGAAATAGGAAAAAAATAGGTATGTCATGTCAAGAAAAGTTTGATTTTGTTTCAAAATACCTATTCTAGAAAAATGCTACATGGAAATCTAATATATATTATAAGTCTCGCTTTCGATATGTGGAGAACGCCAATTAAATTTCTTGAATCGGTCTAGTAGAACGGGAGGTACAAAACTGTCTCCCCCTCTTTTTTAGTGTACATGATCTTAAAATAAATTTAACTGTAGCGGTATTTGTATTTCAATGACTACCAGAGGGATTCTATTTAAATCGAATATCTGCATATTTTAACATGCATTTTGCATAGAAACCAGGTTCCTCAAAAATAGAAAAAATAAGTAAATGAAAAACAATTTATGATAATTTTCATTTGTGCTAATTCTTCATACCTGCAAACAGTATTTTTATTATGTTTTAGACTTACAAACCGTTATTTTAGAGTAATTATAATTATCAGTGATTTGCAGTAACGAAAATGATGTTTCAAGAAAGAAATTAAAAGCGATTAATATTTTAGACATTTAAAATTATTAGTTTTAAACCAGAATCGATATAACGAGCAATCACATTTCGTCCTTATTTTTCGTATACTGATGACTTGAATCAAATACCAAGTCTGCATTTCGCTATACCACGATGTTCATCAATAGCACTTCATTCCCGCAGCATGAAGTGTCCATATTTTCTTCACGTGGATTTCCCAGCAGAAAAGACTCAACGATAAGAGACATTTCCTTGAATTTCTGTATTGTCCATGTACTGGCGGAAAGGCACGTTAAAAGCCTCATTACTGACATCGTTGAGGTACCTAAGAGCAATTAAGTGACGCCGGAGGCTGTCTGGGAGCTAAATAACGGTCGCCTTCAGCTTTTAGGTATGGAGTGGATAGCGATGTAAGTTAAGCATGAAAGTAGTAAAATGTGCTCGCTTGAATATTCAGGTGAAGATTTATTTCTTTCGGGTCGAATCATTTGTTAAAGCTACAAATAGCCGCAATTTGCCGCTATTATTGCTGCTGCATTTCCCCATTAAGACATATTGTGACGATGAAAGGGGTGGGATTATGATCCTGACTTCACTTGTGCGTATGTAACATTAAATAGCGACGTTTCTGTGCTGCACACATTAAACTGCCGGAAAAGTACAAATGAAATAACATGAGCATTTAGAAAGTCGTTCCAATGATTCTGGTTCGGGCAATCCCTTTTTGTGTTCTTTAAATCGAGAAAGATAACGTCCTGATTTACTGTAACTACTTGTTTGCAAGTAGCTCATTGAACTGAAAATACAGTGAGTCATTTGAGAAACAGCAATATTATCTGAGAACCAGCAGATGATTTTAATGAATCTTATGTAACCTATTTAGATGCTTCATCACGTGTATAGTTATTGCAGTCATAATATTATAACTTTCAGACACATAGCTCTTTAAAGGACAGCAGACATTAACAAAATTATGAAATAAATGCTATTTAGTGAACGCGTAAGCTTGACTCAATATCTTATCAAGCGTTGTATTTGAAAAAGAGTTTCTAATTTACAGTTTTTAGTTAATTGATGACTGGAAATAATAAAAACCAGTCTGCAGAGGATTGTCGGATAGTATTTTAGAAAATACATCGTATTACTAACAAAATGCATTGAGTATACACAAAGAAGCTCTGCTTTACTTCACCGGGTAAATAGTAATATAAAAGTAACGACATTCTCTAGACAGCAGTGCTTCTTTTACATTATTAGCATAAGCTTACACACATACATACATACATACATACATACATACATATATATATATGTAGGTAGATAGATAGATCAGGCTTCTAAGAGGGGTAGGTTGCACCTGTACGATTCGGAGTCCCATAGCATTGCAAAATCGGAAATGAAATCTTCACGAGGTAAGGGTGTTGTTAGGGGCAATCACAAGGAAACCGTCAACACACACCCGCAATGGTATTAGGATGCAAAATATGAATACATCGTGATCACAAATTAACATTTAAATGCTGTTACTAAAATACACTGTAACCTGCCTGATAATGAAGTTGCCCTTAGTTTTGTAACGTGGGCACTGCACGTCATCTTGCGCGTTTTGAAATACGCCAGGCATCCGTCGGACCTTCGCGGTAGTTACTAAGATGCGTCATTTCAAAACGGTCAGTGCATCTCAAAATGTCCGAAATTGCATGACTTACGCCAGTTAAGAAATTTCGGTGACTTTCATCATAAGAAAAGTCAAGAATTACTTCTATGGTCTTTAAACATCAATTTGCGGTAACGATATATTCATATTTTCCATCCTAACTCTTTTGCATGTAGGTGTCGACGGTTTTCCTTCGACGACGCCTAATATCTTCCTTTTCTCTCTAGGACTGCATTTTCGATACTGCACTGCTTTCGGATTCCGAATCGTCTAGGTGTACCCTGCCCCTCCTAGACGTTTGTTCCTCTAATTTTGAATTACGCTATATATATTATTCATCTGATACAGTAAACTTAGACACATACATTATCCCGCTAACTAATATTAGGGAAAATACAGGATATATATCTGAGATATATTACCTTAGAATGCTGATATTTGTGTTTTAACTTCATTCATTTTTGCTTCTCTCTTCTGATAATTTTAAGCAATATCGAATGGAAAGAAAGCAGATAATGATATTAAACATAAACAGCAGAGCCTGCTGAAAGATTTCAAAAATAAGCTTACAGCAATTATTTACTTTAACTGACAATTAATTTAAAATATTTACTAGCAACAATCTCCCCAGTCACTCATCAAATAGAGTTGTGTACTATAAGGATGAAACTGAACAGCAAAAAATGGCATTTATTTCATTTTAATATTATCAATAAGCACTTTTTCTTAAGATACATCATCCATATTTTGAGATAATAGTGATATTTACCAAGTCAGTAGTGAAGTGTTGCTTTCATTACCGTTTGATGCGATTGACTGAGGAATTTGTGTTATTCGTGAAAACTTCATTTTGTAGCTCGTGAAGTGGAAATACGAGTCATTTTTCCTTAGAATGCCCTCTGGTAAAGCATCCATTACCAATCAGATTCCTTTCAAATGCTCGACAAATTTAATTAACTATCTTTAGGTCTTAATAACAAGGAAAACATTTCATCATGGAGATACAAAGTACACATTTAGGGAACTCTATCGGTTTTAACGAAAGTTAAGGGCAGCAAATATCTTCTGCGCAGAGAGTTCAGGTTGGCGTGTTTAATCATATTTTAGCAAACGACTTTTGGCATTTGAAAGAAAGATACTTGCTTTAGAACATCGTGTTGTGAAATTTCTAAAACAATATCATTATCATTAAGTGCAAGATGCCTAAAATGGAACTATCACGCAACGAGATTAGAAACATTATTTACTTCTAGTTCTGTTGCAGAAAACGTCAGTTACAGAATATCACCAAATGATGTGTACAACTTTAGATACTAATATTGTATCATAAGGCACTGTGAAGGTTTGGTATCTAAAGTTTAAAAACAAGGTCTATAACATTCAAGAAACAGAGCACTCTGGTCGGCCTACCAGATGTTAATGAGACCCGCTTGCGAGATTGTGGAAGAAGATCAGTATGCTTGCTAAGGAGTTAGACGTTAGTGTCATGTGCATTAGTCACGCTATGCGTCACATAAACTTGACGAACAATTTCAATCGCTGCCTGTCGCAAAAACTGACTCAAGCAGATAAGGTGATATGTGTTCGGGTCTGCACTCATCTGCTCATATAGCAATTCAAGGACAAAATCTGCACCGCATCGTCAGTTGTGATGAAACGTGGATTTACTTCAACAACACAGTCCAAAAAGGGGATTGGTCTACCCCTGGTGAGCAAGTTAGCAGCGTCACAAAGTGCAATTTGACTAACAAAAAGATGATGCTTTACATTTCTTGGGAATGCCATGGTATTATCCACTAAGAGTATCTGAAAGAAAGTACAGCTTTCGATAGCAAGGTGTACAGCGAGGTGCTAATCCGTGTTATCATAGAAAAACGTGCTATCAAGGGAAAACGTGGAACGGAGTTCTTCCGGCGCAAAAGGGTGATGTTCCGTCAAGCAAATGAAAGACCACATGTGTCTGCATTCACCGCCTGAACCCTGTACGGACTCGAATGGGATCGTTTGCAACACCGATCACATAGCCTACCATCGCTCCTTCGGTTTTCTCCTTTTTCACGCCTTCAGTTATATCTTGTTGGTGGTCTTTTCTATTCTGAGCAGGACGTCCGAAATAAGGTTGGTGCGCTTTTGGACTCGGGCCATCAAGTATCCGGACTGAAGGCTTTGAAAAAATACCAAAACGCTAGCAGAAAATCATAGGTTTGGGCGATGATTACTACCCACAATAAGGAATTCAGATAATATATATAATTAACTTGAAATATAAAAGTATTAAATCAAGTTTTTATGTTTAAAGATTTTCTTTACTGCGTCATGTGTCGTACGTATACATTAGTAGTATAAATCATAACAACAACATAGATATGGAAAGTGATCAAGTTCGGGAGAATCGGCGTTGAGTGTAGTTGGTGTCACCGACGAATGAGCTGAGATCTAACAGAGAGCATATTCCAATGCAGTTCGTTTAATCATACCTGTAGGAATATACAACGTGCTTTAATTCCTTTAAAAACAGTTTATTACTTTCCTTGATATCGGATTTCTAACTTGGTAAGTTTTAATTGTCAATAAATTGCGTTAAAAATTTGACTTCTCCAATTAAAAATTAACTTAGAAATCCGATATCAAAGAAAGTAAAAAATTGTTTTTAAAATGAATTGAAGAACGTTGAGCTAAAGGAACTGATATGGAACTTGCCATCCGTTATATCTCAACTCTTTTGTCAGTGACATCGAATACATCAAACGTCGTTCCTTCCGAACTAGGCCCTTTTTTCACATCTATGTTATTGTTATGATGTCGCTAATTTTGAAAAGCTAAATTAAAGTTTATGCTATTATTTACACACTTAAATGAAAAAGCGTCTAAACACAAATACGTGACCTTCAATTTTTTTGTGTTTTTTTTCTTAGCAATTTCTATATTTTCTATAATTGTCGAAATGTTGGGATTACGTTACGCTGGTGTCATTTTATTAGCAATTTCTATATATTCTATAACGGTGGAAATATTACATTTACTCTGCATTAGTTTCTTTTAATTAGAAAATTCTTAATTATTAAATTTTCGACATTCCCCATGAGTATTATTTGGTTTAACCTCAATAAAAATACAGTTTTTCGAATTTTTAGATTTTTAAAGAGCCGTAAAAATGTAAACAATAAGTTTAAACAGCGGTCTTTAATTATTAAACAATATAAATGTTCATATCTTATTTTAGAGATTCAAGTTTTCGTTTTGCTTCTTCTGTTTTATTTGTATCTGGTATCTCTTAACTTAAATTTGAGTTATCGCACGGCAACGCTTTTATGGTTTGAAAACTGTTTGCATTCTTTTCGCCATATCGTTGTAGTTACTTATCGCTGTACTTTGTCCCGAACCCGCTACCAAAATTTAAAAAGAGCCTACCTCAGCGCTATCATTTCATCTATTATGAACAGGTTTTATTCTTCACTTTCGGGAGAGTTGATTAACACCTGAAGCCGGCGATCGGTGCAACGCCATCTATTGATGACGTTGTCAAGCGCTCATTATGAGTTTTATTTAGTTTAACCTCAATAATAATGTAGTTTTTTCAAGTTCTAGATTTTTCCATTGTATATGCCTATTAATCTATCTTGATGCCAAATTTCAAGTATGTAAGTGATTTAGAAGTGGTCTAGGTTTTTGATCAGGTAGTGAGGGATAAAAATGGCCCTTTCCAGACCTCAATAATTCCATAACTTCAACAGATAGATTTTAAAATTTGTATTCTAAGTGCTCAAGGGAGCTTCATTAGACATACAAAATTGCAAGTTTGAAGGTCTAATAGGTTTTGAGTAATGAGGGGTCGAAAGTAACTCGAAATGATTCCTGTAAGATAGAGACACATGGACATTGTAATGAAATTTCGGTGCATGACAACTGAATATAGGAAGTATAGGAAACAGGAAGAACTTCCGATGCTGCACTTGACGTTAAGCTTGTCATCTGTTTTACACTCATGTCCATAAATTAAGAATAATTCAGAGTCACGCGGAAATCGAACTTTAAAATAAATATATCACCTGTAAAATCACTACACACATCTTCAAGAATCATATGCAAATTTCAGGAAGTAACCAGATGGCACCGATGGTATGTCACAATGACGAGAGTGTAAGAGAGTGATATATAAGGAATACAGGCAAAGAAGTAAAATTGTACGCAGGCGCTTTATAAGCATTTCAGTGCAATAACCGAATAGTTATGATACAAAGGACGCATTTGGATGATTTTTTACGTGGTAGAATTATCGGCCGTCTGGAATGTAGGCGTACCCAACTGGAATTGCCCAGAACTTGGAATTGTCCAGACTATCATCTCTAGGCTTTGGCAACAATTCCAAGATGATGGTATTGTGAGTAGACGTTACAGCACAGGTCGCCCCAGAGTTACAACGCCGAATGAGGACCGGTATTTGGCAGTTACTGCCAAAAGAAACAGGCGGAGCACAGCCTCAGACCTGTCTCGTCAGCTCTCTTCAACCACTGGTACGACAATTTCAAGGCAGACCGTGTACAGACGCTTAGGGCAGATTGGTCTATATGCTCGTAGACCTGTCAGATGCGTTCCACTTACTGCAACTCACTGTCGGCTGCGGTTAGCCTGAAAAAGAGAGCATGCAGTGTGGACACCGCAACAGTGGGCTTTGTGTGATGTTTTCCGACGAGTCCAGGTTTAGTTTGCGGTCTGATTCTCGCCGGACTTTCATATGAAGAGCTCCAGGTACCCGTTACCACCAAGAAAACATCATTGAACGACACCGTTATGGTGGAGCAGGAGTGCTCGTTTGGGGTGGAATTATTCTGGGTTCCAGAACTGACCTGCATGTTCAAATTGGAACCATGACAAGCCAAATCTATCGGGACGTCATTCTGGAACAACATGTACGTTTGTTTCGGGGCGCCATGGGCGCATAATTTGTGTTTATGGATGGCCACGCCCGTCCTCACCGTGCAAACATCGTAAGCGAATGCCTTCGATCGGAGGATATCACCCGTATGGATTGGCCAGCATTCTCACCGGACTTGAATCCAGTAGAGCATGTGTGGGACATGCTTGGCCGACGAATTGCAGCCCGTCAACCTCCTCCTACATGTCTAGCGGAACGTCGGAGAGCATTGCTTTTTGAGTGGTGTAATATCCTGCAAGATCAGATCGATAATTTGATACTCAGCATGCCTAGGCGTTGTACGGACTGCATTGCATCGTCTGGGAGACATACAATGTATTAACAATCATACCAATCATGTAATATTGGTTTTTTGTAAATAGGGTTTTTTTGTAATTTGCTCCAGGGAGAAAAAAATAGCTAATTTTTTAATAATATCAAACATATAGCATCTTTTTTTGCTCTTTACCTTTTTTTCAATAAGTAAGCCTTACAAATAAGTCAAATTTGTTTTGCTTCTAACTCTTCCTTTGCCTGATTTTGCATTATCCTTAATTTATGAACATGAGTGTAGATATTCACAGTATATTCATAGAAGCATTTTAAGAGTATCACTTATATGTACTGTAGTTCTGCAAAATCAGATTAGTAGACCCGCATTCCCATTTGATACGAACTTAGGTTTGTTTCTTGGGTCAGTGGTCTATAAATTTGTTTTAAAATTAATGCTAATCGAAAGTTTTACTTATGTCGTTTTATTTTGGCATTTATACTTTTAGATGTAATTGATTTTAAGTGATAATCTGAATAAGTTGCATTCAAAAAATATATTATTTAATGTTTTAAAATTTATTTTATTTTCAGGTTTACATGCATATACGAAACATAAATGAGTAGCTGATACAACGATTGTAAAATGGAATTCAAATTACAATAAAGTTTTAAACTGTAATAAAATAAATTTTCAAGTTTAGTTATGCTTTTGTCTATCAACAAACTGCTCTCTTTCGACTTCTGATCTGCTTTTTAGGAACTGAAAATATAAGAAATAACAGAGTGTATATGAAACATCAAAATATTGAAAGAAATTCAGATAGATATTGGTTTAGAATGAAAAGACAAACTGTTTCATCACTTCACGAATAAATAGATAAATGAATAGTATAATTCAATTTTGTCTTAGAAAATTCATTCTAACTCCGGCCAGTTTTCAAGCATTTTTTTCCCTCTTTTAGTGTCGTAACATAATTAGCCCAAAAGGCCACTAACTCAGAAAGGCTATTAGTCTCTAAACAGCAGTTTGTAACGTTTAACTATAAATGGCTAATCACTTTTTAAATTGTTGCCTTTAAACATTATTGACTTTTATTATATTTAAAGAAATTAAATAATGAAGAATCTGTACGAATCTATATAGGCCTCAAGCAATCTGGGAAAACGACGGTACCTAGAGCAACCAAATTTTGAATTACGTTCAAACATGAACATGGGAACCTGGAAGACGGAATTTTGAATTTCGAATTTGTTTTATTATTCATTTCATATTTTGTAAAATTTTAACGAATTTTTGATTAAAAAACTCAACGATTTCAAAGCGAGCAATGGCAACACTATACGGAAAAAATGATTTTTTTATGTCCAGTACGCCAGACTGTCTATTGTAAATTATAAAGATACACTGTTTTTAAATATTTTCTGATATTGTTGTTGAATTGAAATTTATATGATTTAAGGGCGAAGAACATGATATTTAATACAAAGGCTAAACACAAGAGGTTAAAAATAAAAATCTGAAAAAATGATAAAATCTGAAAACTTTTAGACCAAAGGGGCGATAACACAGAAGGGCTATTAGTTTCGAAACAGCATTTTGCATTGTTTCACTATAAATGTCCCTTTCACTTCCCAAATAGTTGCCACCAAATATTATCCCCCTGTATTATATTTAAAGAAATTATATAATGAAGAATCTGCATGGATGTATGCATGTGTCTCCCATTGTGAAAAAATGATGGTGCTTAGAGCCATCAAATTTGAATAACGACCTCCTCCACCCGAACATGGGCATCTGGCATCCCAAATTTTGAATTTCGAATTTATTTTAGTACCTATTTTGCATTCTGTAAAACTTAAGCTAATGTTTGATTAACAAACTCAACGATTTCAAAGAGAGCAATAGCAACACTGTACGAAAAAAAAACATTTTTACCTCCAGCGCGCGAGATAAAAATTTTGCTGTTGAATTGAATTTTATGTGGTTTAATTGCGAAAAACATGTTATTTGATAAATAAAGGTAACACACGGAGCGTTACAAAATGACACTTTGGATGTAATAGAAAATCTGAAAGCTTTCAGATTTGATTATATTAGTATTATTTCTATTAATCTCTATGGCAAATTTATTTTTTTATCGGAAGTGTTTCAGTATTTCCGTCTTTAAGAACTCTATTTGCGGATATTAAAAAAAGAATTTGTTCTTCATTTGACTTATTTTACAATGTACAAATGAGGGTTTTCCTTTAGAAATAAAACGTTTCCTTTACTTTAGTGTACATTAAAGTTGTTAAAATCCAGGGAAAACGTATGCAGCAATCTTAATGTTGTTACACACTTTTTGTTTTAATGATACTGATTATGCTGAGTGACACTTTTTAAATAATTTATTTATGTGAGATATTTTGGGATTATAATAATAAGTATTTTTCTAGAATAATAATTTATAACAGTTTAAAAAATATTAGGATAATAGACATAATAAATTTTTAAAAATATTAATATCAGCTTTATATATTCTTAAAATGAGGAAATTGTTGGCTGTAAGGGCTTGATTTGGAAATATATGAAACTAATTAAGAATCTTAAAAAATCTGTGCTTTGAATAAGTTTTTTAATTTATATTTTATAAAAACAGGAATAAAAAATAACTGATGTCTTTTTTATATCTTGGCAAAGTTCTAATAAATAATATTTTCTTTCCTGTTTTCAAAGTGTTTTCCTGCTTCATATTTCAATTAAAGATTCCATATAAGAAGAATCTAAAAACTCTTTTGATTTAATTTTTATGCGTATGCTTATAAATAATGTTAACAGAAAAAAGGCATTTCTTTCTCAGCATTTGTTTATTCTGGTTTTGTCAAGAAAACAAAATATACTTTAGCAAAATCTTAAACCAATGCATAGTAGTATACAATATTAGGAAGATGCAAAAGGAAATGTAGTCTCTCTAACAAATTGGCAACCAGATACTCTGTATGAGATTATATTTTGCTTGGGTGCACATGCCTTTTTATTTGCGTCATTTTGGATCAAACAGGAAGTAAACCAATTGCAAGAAATCTGTACTTGACCAAAAATGAACTCATACACTACCATTTATAAGCAATCAGAAGCATTTTGTACGAAAATTGCACTTTATTCTTTCACCAAATCTACTTAAAAATACGTGTGATTAAAGAAAACAGTGTCTGAGTTAAATATTATAAATAAAAAATAAAGCTAATTTTAGAAAACTTGTTTAGATAAATTTATCCAATGAAAGATTTCTCTATTTTAACTTTCCGGTTGCTTAAAATTTAGCCTTGTTAACAAAAACTTTCTAAGAAAGAATCTCAGAATTCTGATTACTGTATTTTTGTATTATGTAAGGAATTGTGATTTATAAACTAAATTAGACTTTAGATATTCGATTTTAATATCTGAATGATTAGAAGCTACTAGTGAACCCACTGCTGCCCGAATTGCTAACCAATCGAACGCGGGAAACTCGCTGCAGTATGAATTACATGGGAATTAAAATGGGAGAATTGAAAAATAGAATTGAAATCCAACTGTAAAACTGTTTATCTATTTTGAGATGACGATAAAATTAAACGAAAACATGTAATAATAAATAAGGATTATTAAATAAGCGTTATACCGAAGTGGATCAATTATTCGGTATTTTATTTAATGACATAACTCAAAACCTTGCGGAACAATGAACAGTAAAATTAACAAAACAAATTCTGAAATTAATCAAAATCTTCACTGTATATGGTATTTCATGTGAAAACACTGTTAAACATTTTTAAATATTAATAAACATTAATCAGCTGAGTGCGTCCACGTCACACACAATATTTTTTTCTCTTCGCTTTTTCTAATACGATATGTCTTTAACAAATTTATGAGAGTTACATATTGAATATCTAAATTCTAGAGCCAGCCAAAGAAAAAGAACTTTATTAGCAGTAGACAATACTTGCGTGTTTGCATCACTAGTAATTCAGCGTTATAACACGAGGCATAACTGTCATTTAATATTATCATGAACTCATATTAGCAGTTAGCTTAATAATTATTTCCATTTCTCAGATTATGAATATTGAGGTTACAACAATTGAGATTAATTACAGCAGTAAGAATTATGTAATTTTATTCTATGGAAAATAGCCTATGAGAGCACGCATTCACGCTTGGACTTCGATGATTTAATCGTTATCGAAATAGATGGATCATGTGAATGAATTCGCATCTAACCGGTTTCCCTCTTTTGTTAGACGCCATTACGAGTGACGGTGCTTCGGCGTCTCTCTTAAACATCTCGCTAATGGTTGCATCTTTCGATACCAAAACTGTTTAAAAGTAAAAGAAAATAAGCAGCACGTAAGCTTAGTGTGTGAATCTCTGATTTCGTTTCGTGAATAACATTTTTTATGCACGAAACTGGAATCGTCTAGCACAGGGGTCGCCAAACTTATGAAGCTTCTGAGCTACTGTACCGTTTTTAAGTTCTACTGAGAACTATCAACCAAAAGAACTACCAATATTGAAATAAAAAATCTTACATTTGTTTATTGCCTATAAGTTTACATTTCCTGTAAATATGAAGTTAATTTTAATTAAACTGTATATCACAAAAGAAATTAAAAGTGAATTCTATATAAAAAAGAAACTGAAGTGTAGTTAGTAATAAATAAGAGATGAAATGACAGATGTTTTTTATCAGATTTATTAACTTTAATGAGAAGAATGAAACTCTTTTTTTGTCATCAACAAGTTTTTTAGTGTTGAGAGAGTAGGTAGTGGCTGCCATTCGAATACAGTTGTCCAAGCATTCACCAGTGAGTCTGTTTTTGTACTCATTTTTAATAAATTTTATATTGGAAAAAGAAATCTCACACAGATATGTAAAGCTGAATATTGCCTACACTTTGAGGTAGACTTGGACCAAAATTGGGTACTTTTCTTCAGGAACAAGAGGCCAATTGTTTTCAGAACTTGAAGAAAGCGATTTTACACATATATCACCTTGAAAATCAATAAGTTCCAAATACACTGCCTCATTGTTTTCTTGAAAATTAAAATGCTCCATAACACAAGCAGAGAACTATTTAGCAATCTCTATAAAAGGAGATTTGACAAGTAATTGAAATCCTTTTGAAATTTTGGAAGTGTTTGTTTAATTCACTACTTTCTTACGAACTGATACATTTACATAGCACAGTAAACACACACATTTGTCCTTTACTTGTGTAAACAATATTTTTTTCCCATTCCGAATGAATGTAGTTAAGTTTTTCGCTTTTTCCTTGAACATGCCATCGTTAGAACAGACCTAGCTTGGTACCAAAGCGTAAATCAAACTATACAAGTTAGCAAATGTCTGATATACACACCAAAAACGTAACGTGAAAAACCTCACACGTATACAATAAACTATGAGGCTGACAATGGTAGTTGTCAACGTCAGGTTAGTGGAGGAAACAAGGTTAACCAAACAAAGGTTAACGAAATCTACCGAAAATGTCCCTGTGATCGACAGTTTGGTGATCACTAGTCTACCACGGGGTGCTAGCAAATAGAAAAAGCTCCGTGCCATTTTTCCGTCGCTTCATGTTGTCGTCGATCAAGAATCAGCATTACATTATCGTGACTTACCCATACTTCATGAGCTCAGGTAATCCTCAGAATGTGAGACTGTGACTGTGTTCTTCGAATATTTTATTTCACAAGAAAATGCGCCGTGCCATTTTGGTAACCTTCGCATCGTGTTGTCGTCTAGCAAGGTTCAGTGTGAAATCATCATGTCTTTTCCATATTTACCAAACGTAAGCAGCATTTAAGCATAATGGTGTCATCGCTACAGATGTTTGTCTACAATATTATTTGATCTACACGTAATTCGTATGGATGGTTAAAGACTGTTGAGTGCAATCAGAGTCTCCGTTGGAGATCATGAACTTCTGCAGTAATTATGAGATGTGTTTACAATGTTAAATTCTTTTATATAACTAAGAATATTTCAATAGTTACTAGAAAAATAAAATAATTACACATGAAAATGTTAGTTCTTTTCATTGTGGTAGTACTATGCAGAACTAGGAAGAAGTAAATATAATTTTTTAGTAAATATTCTTAAGAAGAATTCATTTCCTTCCACCTTGCAATTGGATTATTCACTAAATACTTTGCAATGTGTTTTTTAGGAACATTTGTTTGTTGGTTATACTCTGGAACTTGATACTGATTTTGAATATTTCCACATTTTACAGTATACCTTCATCTCAATATAACATAGCCGCAACTCGAGTACAGACAAACCTGTAGTTAAATTTCTTTCGTATGGAATTGTCCATTTGAAGAAAAAAATATTTTCTGTGTACTCGCATCGTTCCAAATATTTTATTGGTTGAAAATTCAGTACTGAAAGGAAATGCATTAATAGTTAATCCGAGAGAAAAGCTTGTTAAAATATCTAAAAACATGTAACAGGAAAATGTTACATACGTGAATACGAATATAATAAGGATTATAATAATAATATAATAAGGAGCAGTATTTGCCATGTATTATTAGGATGCAGTAATTGCCATGGACAAAATGATAAGGAAAAGTTGGATATTTGAAACAACAATGAAAACAACAAAAGACATCCCTTTATTGAAACGCAATTGAACCAAACATTTATCAGTGCATTACTTTTACATCTATCTCTTTAACTTATAGATCCTAGTGTTAACGCAAAACTTATAGTAAAGTGCGATAATCATTTCATTTCGAAAATGATGACTGTTAATCGTACCATTTGATTAGTTGCTAAATAGAGGCTTCAGACAGTCGATATTGAGTGTGTCAAGTATGCTTAATTATAGTGCAGAACATAAATAAGTGCAAATGGATATTTAATGGGCCATACAATATCGCGAATAATGTAGTTTTAGAAGATAAGCATATATATTATGCAATACAATTAGCGTGAGCCATATCAGCATCATCACAATAGTATTGATGCTACGTGATTGCAAGATGTAAAATTTTTGGAAAGCATTTGAAATTAACCTAATCTGTATTGAAAAGGGAATAAACAATCAAAATAAATAAGTAATCGATTAAAGTCTTCTTTTGTAATTTGATAAGCGCGAAGCTATTTTAATTTGATTTTTTCCATGTTAGAAATCCATATTAATAGCAACTCGAGTGGCATGTAATTTAAAAATTTGTTTTATGACGATTTTTGAGTTTTCAGATTTCCAATTTGTACTGTAAATCTAATTATTACATTTATTCATAAATTAGATCTTTTCCAATTTATATAATATATTTTTTTCAAATTTATAATATAAATTTGCCCCTGGCAACCTATATTTACATAATTATTACATATAATACTAAAATATGGTAAAATCTTTATATTCTCTTCTTTTATATATATTTAATTTGTTATTAAATTTTCAGAAATATTTCAGGCACTGCTGTGTCTTTGCAAAAGCCTGGCAGTATTTAGAAGTACTGAATTGCACTCATGTCCATCAATTAAGGATAATTCAGAAACACACGGAAATCGAACTCTAAAGTAAGACTTTCATCTGCAGAATTATTGCACACATCTTCAAGAATAATATGCAGATTACAGAAAGCTATCAGATGGCGCGGATAATTCTTCACAATGACGAGAGTGTAAGAGAAGTATATATAAGGAACGGTAGCAAAGAAGTAAAACTGTTCACAAGCGTTCTGTAAGGCGCTTAGTGCCACAACCAAATAGTTATAAACACAGAGGACTAATAAGAATGATTTTTTTACGTGGTAGAATTATCGGCCTTCTGGAATGTGGGTATACATAGATGGGAGTATCCGAGGTGCTTGGAATAGCCCAAAGTATCATCTCTAGGCTTTTGAATTTATTTCAAAATGATCGATATATCGGTAAACGTTACAGTACAGGTCGTCCCCAAGTAACAACGCTGAATGATGACCGCTATTTAGCAGTAACTGCTGATAGAAGCAGACGGATCAAACCTGTCTCGTCAGCTATCTTCAGCCACGGGTACACAGTTTCAAGGCAAACCGTGTACAGACATTTGGGACAGATTGATTTATTTGCTCGCAGGCCTGTCAGATGCGTTTCACATTTATTTTCACGGCAGCGGTTAGCGTGTAGTAGGGAACATGGACTGTAGATATCGTCATAGTGGGTTTTTGTGATGTTTTTCGACGAGTCCAGGTTTAGCCTGCAGTAGGATTCACGTCGGACTTTCATATGGAGAACCCCAGGTACCCGCTACCACCAAGCCAACATCATTAAACGGTGGTGCAGGATTGCTCGTTTGGGATGGAATTATACTAGGCGATAGAACATATCTGCGTGTTCAGATAGAAACCACGACAGGAGAAATTTATTAAGATATCATTCTGGAACAATATGTACTTTTGTATATGGGTACCATGGGCGCAGAATTTGTGTTTATGGATAGCAACGCCAGTCCTCACTGGGCAAACATTGTAAAGGAATGCCTTCAATCTGAGGATATCACCCGTATGGAATGGTCAGCATTCTCACCTGACTTGAATCCGATACAGCATGTGTGAGACATGCTTGGTGGACAAATTGCAGTCCGTCAAACTCCTCCTACATGTGTACCAGAACTTCGGAGAGTATTGCTTTCTGAGAGGAGTAATCTTCCCTAAGATCAGCTCTATAATCAAATTCGCTGAAACAACCTTGAATTTGGCGTACATTTACTAAAAATTTAGTAAGTATTTTAGTAAATGTACGCCAAATCCAAGGTTGTTTCAGCGAATTTGATTGTCACATTGACGTGTTTCCCTTATATTCTAATCAGTTCTATAATTTGATACTTAGCATGCCTAGGCCTGGGAGGTATGCAATATATTAAACATCATATCAACCCTGTAATACTAAATTGTTACGAGGGAGATATTTTTTTAATGTTGCCGGGAAAGAAAACCTTAGTTTTTATGAATGGTATCATATATACATCATCTGTTTTTGTTCATTATCTTTTGTTTAGTAAATGGGCTTTATGAATAAGTCACGTTTGTTTTGTTTCTGAACCTTTATTTTCCGAAGCAGGTGTTATCCTTAATTTATAGACATGAGTGAAAACTAGAGTAAACGGTTCCTGAACGAGGAGTGACACCATTAACAGATTGATCATAAGAGCAAAATCGAATTCCGTAAAGTTTCTATGGGAAACGGGTTACATATAGTTTAAGCTTAGAAATTATGCATAATTTATGCAAACCTAAATGTTGTTTTAGTTAAAAGAAAAGTGGAAAATGAAACAAGTATTAATTGAAAATATTTCTGTTATTGCTTAATAAGCAGGTATGCGGTAAAATTATTTTTTTAAATAATTGTTCATTTTTGCTTGGGACAGTGTCTGACACAACTCCTTATACATTTTGCGGTAGGCAGTGCGGAAGTTTTCAATCCCTCTCGTAAACTATCTTCTTTCTTCATTTCGGTTAATCTCCGTCATAAAACTAGGCAGTTCCTGTGCCTTCTTGTACGTTAAATGCTCCTTATATACTTTAATATCGTTGCTTTCACAGTTGGTGGATTTTAAAACATCATCCAAATTTCATCTGCCATTTCACTATCATCAGTATCGATTAACTCTTTGTTTTCTTCTTTCAAATCCGAAAATCCTTCACCGCCTATTGCTTTTGCAGTTTGTACAATATCCTTGGTTTCGTTTTCAGTCAATTGAAATTCTCTAAATGTGTTGTTATCTTCTGGCCAGAGATGATGCCAGCAAGCATTCATTGTTATTAAATTCACTTGTTCCAGCGTGAGTTTAATTATTTCTATATAGTATCTTAGGCTGACTTACTTCCAAAATACGATTAGCATGTCATGCTTTCCTTCGTCAAGTACGTTATTTGTGGAGATGTAAACATGCCTGAAGAGACTTTGTGTGTATTTATGACTCCTTGATCCACTGGGCGAATTAAGGAAGTGATACTTGGTGGAAGGAATAAATCCTCTATATTTGGATGCAATGTTGTTGGGGCTTCAGTACCGTATCCTTGAGCATATCGAGATTTAGGAGAACATTAAAGTTCAGACACTTCTGTTCTAGAGAATGTTTGACTTCTTTAACGAATGAATTTTTAAACCAATTATCAAAGGGGACTACCCCAACGCAGCCGAATCTGTGCAACGGACCACGTATAAATGAAGTTCTGCCGTTAACTTTTTTAATCAAATGGCGGGAACTTGCCTTGGACCAAATTAAATGGGGACGATTAAAACAACGCATATATGAAAGATCGTGTTCCGTAAATCCGCTTTCGACACAGGTTTTTCTTACCATGTCTCTTCTAGAATGAGGAATGATATTTTATACGAAACTGGTATTTCTAGGTGTGAATGCCTTTTCGTTTCTGTATAACTTTTAATTTTCATAAGTATGCTTTTTAATATGTACAACATCAAATAAGGCTGCAAATGTACAACATCAAATAAGGCTGCAAATGTACAACATCAAATAAGGCTTCATTTAGGACACTGAATTTCAAAAACGGCATTAAAAATAAGCATTATAAACCTTTTTCATGAAATTTATTTTTATAACATTCTATATATGTCGAAATTTGATTTCTGCATCAGCACAAAATGTTTGAATTAATTACAACGGAAATTTAATGAAATAAATTGAAATCATAAACTGCCGATAAAGACTTCATATGAATATATGAAACTAAATAATTTTTAACCATTCTCTGTGTTTTAAATTAAAAAAAAAACTCGGCATTAGGTTAGTAAATTTTAAATAATATCTAATCATGTTGAAGATTTAGACCCATCGTCTTCAGAAATAACGATATTTTACGCCTAAAATCTACTTGTCACATCTAGAATTTATCTCGTTTGTTATAGTATCATATCTTGAGCAACGTACCACGTTAATAGGGTGTCCCAACAAAAATACCGGACTTAATATGCCCACATAAGTGGTTTATTTTTCGAAAATGGAAAGCAAATTTACATACTTACAACGAGCAAATATTCTGATTTAAGAACGTTGACTTTGATTTAAGTTGGCAACAATTGTATTTTTATCACTGTCAGTTTATTTCGCAGCTTTTTTGCAGGTAAGACGATTTGGCGCGCTATACAAAGGAGTAGCGTGTTTTGATTATGAATACAAGAATGGTGATTGTGATGTACAGTCTATCAGGAAGCTTCGTATAATCGCTTAACGAAAAAGCACCTAATGAAACAACCATTCTCTGACTCATAACACAGTTACCGCCGGCAATTACCGACGGCATTAGGATTAAATCATGGTGTTTTCAATCTAGTCGATTTGTTAAAAGCATCGCTACTGTGAGGAATTCCATCCTCACGAATAATGAAGGATTGCTGAAATTCCACTCCCCACCCCTAAAAAAGTGTACTTTGCAATACATAAAATACAAAAAAGAAAGAAAAAAGGAAAGGAAAGAAATAATTAAAAGTCTGAAATGGTGATATTAAGATTGTTCTTACATAGCAATAAAGGGTACCCCTTCCCCAAAAAGTTATGATGTTATTAAAGAAAGTGCTTTATGCTATTAAACTTTGTGCTATTAAATTTACATTTGCCTCCTTTATTTAAACTAAAAGAAACACTGATAGCAAAAAGAAGTTTTCAGTTCATTAAAATTTTGGAAATTAAAATGATAGTCTCTTTGCGTTTTGGTTATTTGAATATGGCAATGCCTTCGTGGGGAATTTTCTGAGAGAAAACTTGCTCGTATTCATGTTACACGTTGAAAAATTAATGAAAGCTAAGCAGCTAGCTCGCTTGCTCGGATCTAGACAGAACCAGGTCAAACTGGTAGTATGCAACGGCCTTAAACCATTTTCAACTGGTGGGACTCGTTGCATTAATGGATTGCTCTTCCTCAGCTCAAAAGCTCGAGGCTTATAAGAAAACGTGATGTATGTTTATAAGATAGCCAAATCAAATCTGCAAACCATTTGAAAGTGGATAAAATACATGGTATATAAAATTTCATTCAAGGGTTCGTAATTAGAGCCTTGCCAGTAGACGAACGGTTAAGGACCATTAAATGCAAGGACTTTATCTCTTCGAATCTAGACCAATCGGCTGGCTGCGTTCCAGCTTCTCTTAGAAAGCATTCCACGAAGACAGGGCTCCCCTTATGAAAATAGTTTTCATGTGAATGGTAAACAAATCTCAGGGAATATATTTAATATGTTATGTAATGCGTTACGTCTCAAACAATGGTTAGCTCAGCAAGGATTCATAAGTCATCTACACGATGAATTAACAGCTATCTTGTCAGGACTGAGTGTTCGGTGCATACTCTTGGCGAACATATTCGTGAAGGAAGTAAACTAAGTCCCGATCTTGAACAGGGAGCTGAATGCAGCTATGTTCTGTGGTAGAATACTGTGATTGAGTGGTAGAATGACTACACGTAAGAAGGATTTAAAATCCTCTTTTATTAAACCACAATTATGTACAGCCACTTCACTACTCGGGAGGTATTACAGAATATAATGACCGCACTTGGGTCTAAACTGAACAATCAAATAATTTAAACTAAGGTTGAGTAGAAATTAAGTAGTCGTTGCTCACAGAGCTATAAACGCGAGGTTGGCCTCTAAATGATCAATGGTGCGTAGCAAGAGTTAACTAATACTAACGCACTTAGATTTACTTCAATAAGTAATAGAGTTACAGCGCTAAGGCTTAGAATTTAAATACTAACTAGTCAGGCGGACGTCGAACAGAGCAGCAGTGATCTCAGACTAAAAGCTCTCTCACACTGAGAGGTTCCTACCTATCGCTTAAATACCAAAACTTGGCTCCACTTCAAATTAGCATAAAGCTGAAACGCGCGCTATTCTAACGGGAAGTTGAAATAAGAACACACAGGAAAGGAAAATTAAAATAAAACTCTGTTAGTTTAAACTAAAACCTTACAATCTTATCATAAATGAAGCACCTCAAATCTTTTAAATTTAAAGAAAAATGTTTATTTACAATTAGGTAAAAGTTAAATGAATAAGAAATATCTATCTGATTACATGGTGCAAACATCATCCTTGGCTCTCTCTACCGAAGAACCTTTTGCTTTTCTTCTCTGGCGTTCCATGACGTCAGTCTCTATCTGGCCTTTTATTCGTTGGCGTAGTGATGCCATTCCCAACAATATTATTGCATGATGAATAAGCGATATGAAGGTTCAAAATCCGTCATTTCTAATTTCCGATTTCTGCGAATTTA
This sequence comes from Stegodyphus mimosarum, assembly GCA_000611955.2. Lineage (NCBI taxonomy): Eukaryota > Metazoa > Arthropoda > Arachnida > Araneae > Eresidae > Stegodyphus > Stegodyphus mimosarum. Next base: position 243,507 of record KK120582.1, on the reverse strand, counting down.
CAATCTAAGATTTTAGTGACGCAGTTAAGCTAGAATAAGTATATTTAACTTTCATTGTGATAACTATCCTCAATTTATGGAGGCTTCAATAACTCAAACAAAATAAAATGTTTCATGCAGAATCAATGTAGAAACCTTTGATCATTTAGTTTTACATTTAGAGGGAAAGCTGGAAATAAACTTTTTTAGAAAGAGCTTTCAGTTGATTTCCTTTGAGTTTTCAGTTTCTCCACTCAATCATTTCTTTGGATGTGTCTGGACAGTCCTTTGCTTCCTTGCACAAACTTCAGACACGGAAGTGCATATTTTAACTCACTTTTTGTTCTCCTGTATGGAGTATTCTTTTCCTCTTGCCTCTTTTCGTACTCCTTTCGCATTTCCTTTTACTCTCCTTCACTTTCATTCTGCCACATCATTCATGTTTTTCCTTGCATTTGCCAAAACTTTTATTCTGTTTCAGATAGCCTAAAGTTTATTTTCCCAAAATATGCTGGAATTAATTTTCTTTTCCTCCCTATACCCTGCGAGCTATTTGCTTTTTCTCAGACATATTTAATATGCTTAGTTAAACATATTTTTTCTCGCAGTAAAGAGTAAACTGCAATAAGGCAGCTAAACCTAGACATATTGATGAGTTGCTCATAAAAATTATGCACGAATAATAAGCTGCCGTTAGTAGTTTCTTTATTTTAATTTCATTATTTTATCCTTTGCGTTTTTTTCCCACATTAGTAAAGCCGAAACTAAAGGTATTGCACTCCCAAAAATATAATTTTTATAAACCTTTATTTAGTTTGCTCACGGTTTTTTACTATAGTCAGAATTTTGTCATCTATTATAAATATACTTACTTTCTTATAAGTTATCGAGTCCAAACTTTGGTCAAACATTATTTGTCAATGGCAATTTCATATGGAGAAGCTATATTTTCAAAACTTATTTTAGCGTTTTTTAAATTTAATGTTAAACTATTTTTCGCCCATAACTTCGTTTAACAACAAATGCAAATATTAGAATTTTTCTGTTTGTACCATCGAATGCAGAGAAAAAATCTTAAATAAAATTTGTAGCGAATTTTTTAAAAGCACCTGATTTGTGAAACTATTTGAAGTCTATGAATGTAAAGGTTTAACATTAAAAATACCTGGTTCTAACGAAAAGTTCCCCACCATCGCAAATATCGTATGCGCAAACAGTTCACACTGGCGTGTTTAATCATATTTTGGCATTTGAAAGCAAGAGAATTGCAGTTTTGTCAAATTTGTAAAACAAATCTCGTTATCATTAAGTTCAAGGTATTTGAAATGGAACTATCACACTACCAGACTAAAACTATGATTTAGTTACAGATCTGTTTTAAACAGTCAGCTACAGAATATCAGCAAATCATGTGTACAGCTTCAGATACTAATATAGTATCATATGACTCTGCGGTTTGGTACCTAAAGTTCAAAAACAAGGACTACGACATTCAAGAAGCAGAGCCGCTGTACTGATGTTGATGAGTTCCGCCTGAGAGAACCTGCGGAAGAGATCAGTATGCTACCATTCGAGAGCTTGTTAAGGAGTTAGGCGTTACTGTCATGTCCATTAATCGGGCTGTGCATCGCATAAAGCCGCATGAGCTGACTCAAGCAGATAAGGACAGACATGTTCGAGCCTGCATTAATCTGCCCGAATATCAAAGCAAAGACAAAATTCTGTACCAGATCGTCACTTGTGATGAAAAGTGTATTTACTTCAGCAACACAGGGAGAAAAGGGGTTTGGTCTACGCCCGGTGATCACGTCGGGAACGCCGCAAAGTGCAATTTGACTAGCAAAAAGATTATACTTTGCACCTGATGGGATTGCCGTAATATTTTCCACAAAGAGGTATGTGGAAAAAGATAAAACCCTTGACAGCAAGGTGTACAGCAAGATGCTAGTTCGAGTTGACGCTGCTTAAAAGTCGAACTGAGCTCCGTCGCAAAAACATAATGTTCCTCCAAGATAATGCAAGATCACATGTGTCTGCATTCACTCCGTGGACTCTGTACGGACTCGAAAGGGATCGTTTGCCACACTAAACTATTACCCGCAATAAAAGTATTTCTTTCTTTTTTTTCCCTAACTTTATTGAGAGAATTTTTTGCGTAGAACTTTCCTTATAACGAGATGTACGGGATATAAAGTTTTTAAGATCTTCACACTTTATAAACTTAACACTTCGTTCGCATTTAAAACAAGAATTATAAAAGTTGTTAAATGAGAGATTATCTACATTTATTTAATATATATGTAAGAAAAATAAAGAATATGTCTAAGATTAAATTAACAACGTAAATTTCCCTTCTCAATTCTAAAAATAATAACCTCTCTACGCACTGCGTCATTTCTAGATTGATCCATGTCATATGGCACTTACATAATTCTGATGATGTAATTTGAACTAAAAGTCAAGTAACCAATAATAATTTTACAGAAATATTAACATCCAATCAAAATGCATTGTAAACCAAAACTAACTCACTCTAAATTGGGATTTCACCCTGAACGTAACGCACTTGCTCTTTACGCTTCGGTCTAGTTCGACTGCTGTCTGCTACTTTCTTCTTTCTTACTGAAAATTAATCTAAAATGTGAGCTAATTTGGAATAGGCACATTTCATGTGCCAAGTTGATTATGGCCACAACAAGCGGAAATAAAAAATGAAGATTTAATCTGCCTTCGCCTCCAATTTCCTATTCGTTATAAATCAACACTTCTACGACGTTAAAATTCCCGCTGGTCATTACTTCAGATTTTTTTTTATTACATATATAAAGTTTCAAGCCGTAGGAGGGGAAATCGGTTCTTTCGTCCGTAGCTTCAGTTGAAGAACATAATACCTTCAAATTTGTGTCGTCAGTGTCAGTGCTTCATATTATTATTATGTCTTGTGTACAGGTGTAGGGTAATAAAATTCTAACATCCAATCATATACCCGTTATACAGAACTGAAATTTTCAAATAGTATAAAACAAACTCCTCACCTTTTTTAAAATAAGAATGATAAAAAATATATATTTTTATTTATTTACTTGCATGATTTATATTCATCCAACATGTTTTCTAAATAAATCGGTTCGAATTCGCATGCTTGGTTGTTCTAATCATTGCGTCTCCTGTACTAAACTTACTGCGCTGTCTGAGATTTCACTCGAAATTTATTATATACACATCTTCAAGAGCATAACGCTTTCTGCGATTTTGTGTTAGCGATTCAGGTTTGAAACATGTTGCCATGATTAATAAACGCTCTGACGTCATGCAGCCAAATTTTATTGATAACGTATAGTTCAAATTAAAGAGCAGAAAGTAAAATACAATTAAAAATTATGATGTGGATACCATATGACTTCCTCGTATTGCCTATTAAATTATACACATATTTTGCAGTTTTTCATTTAAACTTTCTTCCTCGAATTATTCTAATTTAATTAACAGAGCACTTAAGGAAAGCTGAAAATAACATAAAAAACTGCAAATTTTGAATATTCAAAATTCTATTTTGGTCGTGCGGGAGTCAAACTTCCTATAATTTTATTTTTCATAACGATTACAAAACTTTCACAAATATAAGTATAGAAACCGAAGACAGCATTAAAACTTAAATTTCTTTTCTGTCCAAAATTATTTTCTTTTTAACTTGGACATCGACGAAACATATATATTTTGGCCATTTAAAACATTTCTGTAAGTGAAATTATACCGAAGAAAATTTCTGTAAGTATAAGTAAAATAAAAACTGGGTAACGACTTTTAAGTCGAGGAAGGGGAGTGTTATACAGACATAGACACTGTCGTCGAAAAACTATATTAAGCGCTCTGAAACAATTAGCAAAACAGCCTTCAGGCTATAACCGTGAAGAAAGTTCTACGGCAAAGCACGTACAGCTTCCGACACGGTCGATCGCTCTCAAACTAATCTCTCAAGACACCACTCTTTCGCAGGAGAGGCTGGGTATATATACTTTTAACCTACATTCAAGAAAATTCTTGAGAAAATCGCTAAAAATGTGTTCTAGAATGTTCTCTCTCCGTCTAAGGCATATTGCAAAGTCTGTCATCAAATATTGGCAAATGAGCGATTTCGCGCCAAATCTGGTAACCCTGTCTTTCCTTCCACTTCTTGGCAGCCCCCTCCTCCGCAAAGCGGTTTTAGGGTTATGAGGGAGCTATCTCACAGCAGCTGGGTATTTCGCAACAATATATATTAATTTTTCCATATTAATATGTAAAAATAGCCCGTTTATTAGATTAATTTTTTATACTTTTTCCACTTCTTTTTCATTTTGATTTTTGTTTCATTTTTTAATGTATTTTTCCTTTATTATTATTTTTAATTTAACTATTGTTCTGTATGAGTACTATATTTACTTTTGAAATCAATTATAATTCATTGTCTATCTGCTCGTCGGGAATTATTTCACATTTCTCAGCTTCCTTAAGATTTAAACTAGAATTTTATAAAACTGAATGGAAAATTTAAAACAGGAATAAGAATTTTTTTCAGAAATGTGAAATAACGAAACGCGCTCCTCATGAATTGTTGGTACTTGTATGGAAAGGTTCCAATTCCTCATAATAAGTCGGGAAGTTTCCGTGAAATCAGAAATAATTCTATTGTTTTATACTCTTAAGTGTTGCATGTAAATTAACAATTCCAATTTAAATCTTCGCAAATGCCATTTTAATTTTGACTATAGTACACATATAATTATTTACACATTACACATTTACTATCTAAATTAAATTTCACATTTTATAGGTGATAGTTTTTCATTTATACATTTTATATACATATTATATATCTGAAAAGAATATTTAACTAATTTTTATTTAGTTTATGACAGGTCTTTTGTCTTAAATGGACTATTTTCTTTCTGACTAAAATCGATGGCAAAATCTCTTTCCCCCCTCCCGCAGTGAAACACCATGAGTGACTAAATGACAGCTTATAATAAAAATCTTCTTTAATTCAAAGCGTTAATTCTACATGGATGTTTATACAGCTTCAACAAGCCAACTATTACATTTTATACAAGAAAGAACTACAGCAAAAAATACTTTGAGTAAGTTGAGATTTTTAAAATAATTCATAGAAAATATCTTGGCTTAAAAAGGTTAAAAACGTCTATTGCAATTAAAATATAATGAGCAAAAATTGTAAGATGTTCTAATTAATGTACTTTGTAGTAGCACATTTATTTTATTTTATTCTTTTAAATGCGTTTATTTCCAGAGTATCCATTGTCTTTTGCTTCCCTAAGAGATAATATTAATTGGATTTTCAACGCGAATAAATAATTTTAAGTAATGATCATATTTACGGAAAAATTAATTTCTCCATTTTAAATATAAATCTCATATGACACTGGGGATAATTAGAGAAATATGATTAAAATCGTAATTAATCATAAATATTTATTTTTATCTATGGAAAATATTGTTTTTTTCAAGGATTTTTTTTTCTTATATGAAACTTTTGATTTAAAACTGCATTCTTCTTTAAAATAACGAAGGATAATTATTTGTTATTTCGTTCATTTCAATTATTCTCATTAGCTTCAAGATCTAAATAAGTAAAAATGACATGTTTGCTATTTCGTTTTATTTAATTGCCGCATAAGTTGGTTATTTTGCAATTTGAAACAGGTAGTTTTAATTGAAGCTTTCAGTATCAATGCCACTTTTAAGATATTTAACTTTTTTTTACAAGTTTTAAAACTTTCTAAACAGGATTTCGTAAATAATGTAGTCACATACGTAAATAATATACGCTATGTACTTAGCATACGTTAATTATATGCGTAAAAAATAATTTGAAGTATTTTTATGATGAATACAAATTTTTATTGCCAAAATGTTTAGAATATTATTTTGTTCTATTTTCGCAGTCAGTCTGCATTAATTTCGATTAGAAATATTAAAAGATAGTTTACTGTAATCGAACACATATCACTCAATCTGTTAGTTAATTGTAGTATGAGAGAGATTTTAAATTCAGCAAAGCGGAGAAATAAGGTGACTAGTATGAAGGCACGTTCTCTCGTTTTTCTCTCCGAGTTTCAGTTTCACTGTTGGCAACGGAAGCCAGCTAAAAAGGCTATAAATAATACGTTTTTGAAGTTGCACTCACTTTTATGCACTCTTTATCTTTCTTATCTCTTGGACGAGTTTAGACTGAATATAGTCAGTGAGAATTGTCTAGAGACTTTTCTCTTGCCGATTCGATATGACATTTTTCAATGGCACGTTTTCGTACTTCTTTATAGAATTATTTATTTGATTAACCTGTGAAAATCTTTAATATTTGTTCATCATAAAGACTGCAGTCAAATTTAAACATTATGCTTGGATCAAGAATATATCGTAAATTCAAGATTCAGTTCAGAACGCTTGTGCAATTTTGTTTCGAGGCAAGCGACGCATTCGGTAAAAAGCAGCCGGCTATCTTTCATTCTATCAGATCCTAAAAAACTGTACGATTAGTTCATCAAAAACCAATAATTTTGCAATATTAGGGGGATGTTTTCCTTCCTTCGGTATCATGTTCGTCTACGGTGAACTCGCGAATGTCATCATGTTAGTTAATCATACTATTAGGGAGATTTTAAATTAAAAGAAAATTGGATTTTATTCAGAAAAGCGAAGAAATAAGGTAACTAGTCACTTTTTTAAATTTTATTTTTCGTTATTTGGTGTGTACCTAGGTTTTTATGTGAGTGAATATATATCTAAATTTCTACTACAATATTAAGGTTCTAAATAAATATCAATTTCATATGGGAAAATGTTACTATTTTGGCACTATTACATAAGTATGTTAAAGTTTGTCTTTTATCTAACTGAGCACTTCTTACAATAAATTAGTGCCAGTTTTGTATAATGAAACTCGGCAACGTCAAAAACAAGCGAGAGCCAAGAGATATACACTCATGTCCGTAAACTAAGGATAATGAAAAATCAGACAAAGGAAGAGTTAGAAGCAAAACAAATTTGACTTATTTGTAAAGCTTCTTTATTAAACAAAAGGTAAAGAGCAAAACAAATGCTACATCTTTGATATTATTAAAAAAATTAGCGATTTTTTCTCCCTGGAGCAAATTACAAAAAAAACCTATTTACAAAAAACCAATATTACATGGTTGGTATGATTGTTAATACATTGTATGTCTCTCAGACGATGCAATACAGTACGTACAACGCCTAGGCATGCTGAGTATCAAATTATCGATCTGATCTTGGGGGATATTACACCACTCAAAACGCAATGCTCTCCGAAGTTCCTGTAGACATGTAGGAGGAGGTTGACGGGCTGCAAATCGTCGGCCAAGCATGTCCCACACGTGCTCTACTGGATTCAAGTCCGGTGAGAACGCTGGCCAGTCCATACGGGTGATATCCTCCGATTGAAGGCATTCGTTTACGATGATTGCACGGTGAGGACGGGCGTTGTCATCTATAAACACAAATTATGCGCCCATGGCGTCCCGAAACAAACGTACATGTTGTTCCAGAATGACGTCCCGATAGATTTGGCTTGTCATGGTTCCAATTTTAACATGCAGGTCAGTTCTGGAACCCAGAATAATTCCACCCCAAACGAGCAGTCCAGCACCACCGTAACGGTGTCGTTCAATGATGTTTTTTTGGTGGTAACGGGTACCTGGAGATCTCCATATGAAAGTCCGGCGAGAATCAGACTGCAAGCTAAACCTGGACTCGTCGGAAAACATCACACAAGTCCACTGTTGCGGTGTCCACAATGCATGCTCTCTACTCCAGGCTAACCGCAGGCGACAGTGAGTTGCAGTAAGTGGAACGCATCTGACAGGTCTACGAGCATATAGACCAATCTGCGCTAAGGGTCTGTACACTGTCTGGCTTGAAATTGTCATACCAGTGGCTGAAGACAGCTGACGAGGCAGGTCTGAGGCTGTGCTCCGCCTGTATCTTTTGGCAGTATCTGCCAATTACCGGTCCTCATTCGGCGTTGTAACTCTGGGGCAACCTTGCTGTAACGTCTACTCACTTTACCATCATCTTGGAATCGTTGCCAAAGCCCGGAGATGACACTCTGGGCAATTCCAAGTTCGTCTGATACTTCCAGTTGGGTACGCCCACATTTCAGACGGCCGATAATTCTACCACGTAAAAAATCATCCATATGCGTCCTTTGTGTCATAACTATTCGGTTATTGCACTGAAATGCTTATAAAGCGCCTGCGAACAATTTTACTTCTTTGCCTGTATTCCGTATATAAAACTCTCCTACACTCTCGTCATTGTGACGTACCATCGGTGTCATCTGGTTACTTCCTGAAATTTGCATATGATTCTTGAAGATATGTGTAGTGATTTTACAGGTGATATATTTTTTTTAGAGTTCGGTTTCCTCGTGTCTCCGAATTATCCTTAATTTATGCACATGAGTGTGTATATTGGTGAGAGAGGATTCTACTTACGTTTTGATGCAGAAATCTTAAAAAGATTTTGTTCTTGCGTTATATTTAAGTTTCATTATTTTTTCAGCAAGTTACATTATTTTTTGGAACATACTCCTGAAAATATTGCCTAATAGATAACTCTGAAGATACTTAAAACTTATAAACAAGGCCCTTCTAAATTCTATTTTCATCACTTAAATGTAAATGTTTGTGAAGTCTGCTAATTTTTATTTGTGTTTTATTTGAGCTAAGCAAACTCTCTAACTTGTTAAATAAAGATTTAATAGTTATTCTAACTTATGATTGTTTAAAAAAACTGTGATAGTGTACTTAAACATCTTAACTGTGTTAAATGCACGATATATCTCCTCTCCATGTAAAATCTTAATATTCTCTTAATTTAGAGTTACTTTGGCATCAGTTTTAAAAAGAATTAAAGTATCTATCTATCTAACTAACTCTATATAAATTCTATTACAATTAGAATCTTATACAAGCTGCAGAATTATTTTAAACTGAAAATGCATATTCGAATGGCCCTGTGTTTGGCTATTTGAGAGAAGTAGATGAAAAATATGTAAACTGAAATGGGATAGCTCATGATACTATTATGGAATAAATAGCACAAATTAACATATGTTGTAAGAAATTGAATGTTATAGCATGAAGAAATTGCTTAGTGATTCATTTTATTTTTTTGCACTAAGTACGTAGAGATGTGTGAAGGCTGTCGTAGGCAATTAGCCGTCAGGACATTTAACCGCTAACTAGATTAAACATACTGTCGACTAAACACGCTACATGGACTCGCTGACAAAAGGCACGTATCGCTAAATGTATGCGTCGATTTAAATGTCCCGTTAACTTAAGTATCACGGACCCAAATGAAGGGACTTTGGAAAATGCAGAATATGCATTTTCATTGGCAATATGTGTTTATCACGAAAGTAAAGATAATGAATTTTAGAAGATTGCTGTATTTTCCTAAATATTATCTTAAATGATTTTTGAGTTAACAAAAGCTTACTTAACAGAAACGTATTTAAAAATTTAGTCAAGAAGAAGGAAATTTCGAGCTTCGACAGCATACATTCTCAGACGATCAAAAGCACGTGAATATTCAGTGTGCACAAAACATCGCTAAACCTACTCGTAAGACAAAATTTTATTGAAAATCAGCTGTAGCAGGGAATGAAATTTTTTGTTTCGGTTACAATCTTGTAACACACGCAACATGAAGATGGCCAACTAAGTAATTTTCTGCGATAACTACTTTTTGATAGAAAAATTTCTTCAGATGGCCTGCATAGGACAAAATCGAAAGATATCAGATCTAGAAATGGTGGTGGCTATAAACACATCCAGTCCGGCAGTCTGAGTATTCCATATCCAGCCAGTCATGTACAGAAGAGTTGAAATGCACTGGAGCTCCATCATGCCGGAACTATAGGCAAAGTGGCGTGTATGAAGAGATATACTTTTCTCTCGTGCTCTTCTCGTAAACTATGAGTGTTATAGGTAAAGTTCTTTGGGCACTTTTTAAGTATTCCAAACGAAGAAGTTGCTGTATAAAATTTAGACGGTCTTTGCATCTGCATACTCAGCGCCTGGCAGTCTCAGTCTGCATACTCAGTGCATGGCAGTTTTTTTTCTAGTAAAAATTTCAGTTTCCACAGGAAACAAAGTATTCAACAAATTTTAGCTAGAAAAAGAAATAATTAATTTGGATTACTGAGCACACGTATGTGTGCTCATTCATCCCCATTATTCGCTTTTTCTTTCCCGTGATCAATTGCTGTTTAATAAATATTTTATAAAAAAATTAAAGCATTTTTTCAAAACCTTCCATTGTATAAAAATCATGACTTTGAAACCAGATATTCAGGTTCATGTTAATAATGACTTTGGAATCACTTGAGCAAAACTTTCGTTTCGTTCTATTGACTTGTTGTCACTGAAAGTTAGAATAATAAGCATTTATAAACCTTTTGAAGAATATTTAAATCGCTATTTTTTGTTATTCATACACTTAGCAGAGTTATTAATGGATATTTTAAAATTCGAATGTTGAATAAGCTTATTTTTTTATTTATCCCATCTGATATATAACAATACGATTTTTCGAATTGTTTCCAGTTTTTATATTCTAGACATTTCAAAAACCTTAAATAAAGTATATAAGTAATTTGGAATGTCATTATTTTAATGTTTTAATGAGAACGTGACATGTAATCTAGAATTTTTTTATTTTTATTTATTTATTTATTTGATATTGATTCTAATATTGATGAAGACAGAGCGATAAAACAGTTGCCATCAAATTCCTGCTTTGGAAAATGCTATAAGTGACGTAATATTTTTGATACAACAAGTTTTAGGATCTGGCTTTAGTAAAAACTTAAGTATCAAAGCACCTATGAAGAATGAAAAGTAATGAAATTCCTTGTAAACTAATCCTGAGCTACGTAATGTACTGTAAGCGTTTACGCACGTATACCAAATGCGCAAAAACTGGGCTTTACTATGAAGTTAGCTGCCAATTTAATATCTCTTAATTTCCACGATTCTCTCCCCATTTCCATGATCTTCGCTACGCGGGTGGAAAAGAAAAGACACCGTTTACAGTCGCAAAACTGTTTATTGTTACAATGAAATTATCGAAAATATAATATTAAAATACAGAGTGCAATAAAAAAACAAGGATTGCTTCTTAGCTATTGTATATTATAACCTGAAACATGATTGAACTCATAGTTCAACATCACTTTCAACACATTCATAGGGAGATTCATGGCAATTTTTTTCCTTGGATTAGGCTATACATTTCTTCTCTGCAGCAATTTTATTTGAAGACGTTGATGGCGCTAAGTCTGGAAAATGTCTAGACGCATAATTCGCAATGGACTGTCACATTGCAAATTTTATCTTTTGACAGGTTGTTGAATGGTAACTCTAAATTTCTTAAAAATGTGTTCAACCAAATTTATGTGGAATTCGGAATTATAACAGACGTTTGGGAGTTGTTTATTTTGTAAAATGAACGCATTGCAAAGAGCCATGTCTAGAAGATGGCAGAAAATTGTTACATAGTTATTTAATACTTCTTCTGTCTTTATAGGGATAAAAACTACAGTCTGATCAGCTCGGTCAGCTCCACCCATTGTCAAGCTATAATCGATAGCCACAGTTTGGCTATGTACTTGTAGCATATTTCATAGCAGTTTGCAGTGTGAATTGAGTTAAGGAAGTGACACATTTTTCTTTTCGTGCAATCTCAATATAGTGATTTTGCAACATTAGAAAGTGGAAATTTTGGCTATATTCGAAGTACATTTATAGAAACCTTCTGGCGAGTAGAGTCGATTAGGGAGAAGAGTTCCATACACGTCAGCTTTACTCTGGATAAGAATGTCTGCTAATTACGATGGCAGATAAAATATGTCAGGAATTACGCAATAACGTTTTCACAAAAAGTTTCCATTTTGCAGCATGATCATAATTCTCATTATTTTTTAAATCAAATTTCCTATACTTTTTATACACTCAATCATATACTGACTCTGCTTAAACAAGTTGACTTCAAGTATTTTTAGTCCAAAGTGAGTTCTTTTCATATGTATATATTGTTCCCCATTGCTTTGAGTAGCATTGTTGCGCTGATAAGTTAGAAATGTTTTAATTTAGTTAAGGCATTAGTTTAATTAAATGTGCTGTGCATCGTCATTAGTGTAAAGTTATCCTTCATTACAGTGTTCCAGTGAAGGAGTAATATCTAAAATATTTTTAGTTACTGTCTGAGAAGCTCATAGATCAAGAACTAGGTGAGAACTTTCCATTTTATTTTTGCTCACTGTCAACTGAACACTTTTCTTTTAAGTATTAAACTCTCATCAATGATGAGATCCCTATCCGGTGTTTAAACACTTGAAAATTTCTTTATCAAGTCAGAAAAATACACCGAGATTTTCATAGCGAGAAGTGTCCAATGCCGTGTATTTTATAAGGAAATTCCAAAACTGCCGAAAGTTTCTTTAACTTGTAGAGCCATTAGGTATTTTTTGAAACACTAGACATAAAAAATGAGCAGTGCCCTCGCCGAGACTCGAATCTCGGACCTCTCGAATGTGCACCGAGTGTGCTGACCATTACACCACGAAGTCATGTTAAGAAGACGAGAGAAATACTTTACAAACTGGCATAATATCGCCTTCCGATCTTGATTCTGATCTTGAAAATGACGAAAAGTACTCGTATAACTTGATATCAGCCATATTCGACCCAAATAATTATATATACTCTTATTACATAAAACACGAATACGGAACAAAAATAAAATAAAAACATAAACTACTGATGTTTCTGAACGATTCACACGTTCTGAAGTAACAACTACTGTGTCGAACTTTCGCCCTCTCCAGAAGCATATATTCGGTTTTGAAAAGAGCACATTCCGGACAAACCTTTGTACAAGGTCAAGTTGTTGCATTCCAAAGCTGTTGGCATAGTTACCAGCAAATTAACAGAGAATGTATTTGTTAAGAAGCATATTTACTCCCGAGGCAATTAATGCAACCACGCGACGACGTATATATATGCTCACTGCAGTTAAGTGGTTGCTAGTATTTTGAGTCAAGTACATTCTTTAGCGCCAGAGTTGATGTTAATTTCGCTCCTAACTTTTCTGCTCGTATTTAACTGATTGTCGCCGAATGTTATCGCCATGTATTATTTTTAAAGAAGTAGTATATTGAATATAAAAAAAAGGTTAAGGCAACTTGATTGGGAATTCTAAATAATTCTTGCTTTTAAAAATTTTGTAATTTGCTGCTAAATTTTAGATACCGTAGGTGTAAAGAACGCGATGGGATGTAAAAAGGGCCAAATGGGCATAAATAGTTCTGTATGCTCCCTTATTGTGAAGACTGAAAATTGATATGAAAAATTGAAAAAAAAAAGACTCAAACAAATAGAAAACTAATTGGCAAACTTAGCTCTCCACCGAGAGGAAAGAGAAACATGCCAAAATAAAGCTTAAAACTAGGCAGAACGGGCACGGTGTTTTGCGTAGATTTAATTAAAACTCAAACGATTTCGAGGGCGAACAAGTAAAAGTCTCTCTTCAACAGGAGTGAACATTGCTGCAAAAAATCCTGCTAATTCAAAAAATTCTGCTTAAACTCTATCGGGAAATCTAAAAATGTGCTGCTCTTAAAGATTCTATGATTTTTATGACGAAATTTACGTGGCGTATAGACGAGGAATGTGAACTTAGATAAAAAAAAATTAAAAACAGAAGGGAAAAAGGGTGAGCAGTAAAAAAAAAAAAACCTCCACACAAACCCTGTGGTATAACATTAAAATCTAAGCCGTTTCAGATCTTTCTATTATTTTAGTTATATTAATTCTTGAAAGTTTTATTTTTACCATACTTTTAAGGAATCATTAATTAACCGCTATTATTTAAAATGTCGATTTGTAAGTTTAATTATAGGATTCTGTTAAAAAATCATTAAAACAACAAAGAACACATTCTTAAAATTTACCTGCAATAATATTTTAACAACACGGTTATTTAAATATGGGATATTACAAAGGCTATATTAGAAAGCTAAAACGTAGCATATTGGCAATTGATTCTGAAATGTAAAAGTAATTCCTCCTTAGAGTATATAGCTCTAAATAATTCTCCTGTTCTCACAATTGCTTTAAGTATTTTGCTTAAATTCTCCGATTTGCAGATTTGCTTGGGAAATTACTCATCCTGAAGAGCAGTTAGTTTTAAAAATATTGAAAGCAAAATTTTCCTTAGGCATTAGAAATGGAAAAACTAACTATCCGTTATGGTTTACATCAGACGATCGAAATTATATCGATTATCGATAGAATCCTTTAAAAGCTCTCCTGGGTAGAAAGATTTGAGCAAAAAAAAATTAAATCAAAATGTTATCAAACGCACTGGACGTAATTTTCTGTGACTGTCTTTTAGAATCCGACTTCAGGGAGCATTTGTTTAATGCACCATGGGTAAATTATATCGTATGTGTAATGGGCATAATTTTATTTCTGTTGCTTTGAAAAACGTATCTTAGAATCATTTAAAGTAATGCGCTAAACGTGAATGCCATTAATAATTAAACACAAGATTATATGATAGTAACAAAATGTAATAAATGTGTTTTTCAACTACAGTCTAGTAATCTGGCTGTCTATGAAAAATATGCATTTTTAAATAATTAGTTAATTATTATTTTCTTCATTTACATTTATGGAAGCAGCTATTGGAATGTCATCTTATTTATACACATATTTCGACACATTTTTTTACCTTACTTATGTAAATTATTCGCAATCATTATATCCAGGTAAGTCAGTAATAGAAAGAGAAAAATCCAAAATATGTATGTCCCTGTATCATACTTTTGTAGCAAAAAGAAATAAAGTAAAAAACGCTTTTACAGGTTTTGTAAAAAGGGCTTCCATATCACCTGGCCTCCAAGTAATGTCCGAAAGCTTGCCTTGCTTTCGCGAATCTTGTAAAACACTGCATTGTTTAAAAATTAGGAAATAAATGAATAAATAAAAAAGTAAAGTATCTGAAACCTTCCAGATTTTATATCACGCCCCAAAAGGCGTTTTTTAACGTTTTCTGAGTTACGGTTATTTATTAAATATTATGTTCTTCTCGCTTATAACATACAATTATTTCAACAGCAGTATTACAAAATATTTAAAAACAGTATATCTTTAGAGTTTCCGATACAGTATCGCGCGCTGAAGATATATTTTCCCCGCACAGTGTTGTCATTGCTCGCTTTGAAATCGTTCAGTTTGTTAATCAAAAATACGTTAAAGTGTTACAACACATGAAATAGTAATAAAACAAATTCCAAATTTGGGCTTCCAGATGCCCATATTCGAGAGGAGGACTAAGTTATTCATAGATGTCTTTAGGTACCGTTACGTTTTCACAGTGCGAGAAACATATATATGTCATGCAGATATTTCATTATTTATTTTCTTTAAATATAATAGAGGGCTTTACTATTTGGTGCCAACAATTTGGAAAGTGAAACGCCATTTTTAGGGGACGACGCAAAATGCCAAAACGAAATTAATAGCACTTCTGGGCAAATTGCCCCTTTGGGCTAATAAAATGAAAGCATATATTTTTTTCTAGGGTAAAAACATTTAATACATTTTTGATTTTATTATTAAATTCGGAATCTGCTTAAGTAAGTGAAAGCGGTTTCACATAATAATCTTGGATTTAAGATTAAAAAAACTATTACTAATTATTTTTTAAATGTGAAAAATTAATTAAAATAAAGTAAAACGCAATACAGCACAGTTTGGAACTGTTCAGCAAAATGCATCGCTATGAAAACTACTACCCTAACTAAATGCAGTCAGAAAGAAAGTTGTCATCCAATAGTATAGTATCAAACATTATTTGGAAATATGAGTACATATTTTTCTTAATGGAAGAGATAGAAATACATTTTGGGCTTCAGAAGATAAGTGAAGGATCTTATGGAGACGAACCTCTTAGGAAAAATGTCGAAACAGATTTGTCTACAGAAACAAATACAGCATCTACAATATGTGGTAAGAAGTGGACTTCGCGTATTTTGAAAAGCAGACATCATTTACTACTGAAGAGACATTTTTTAATGATGTTTTTTGCGTAGCAAAAAGCAGGAACACATGACTTTACGCATTAAAATATAAGTAAAATAATCAGTCTAATTTTTATTTCTAAATAACAATAATAAAAAATCTCGCCTTTTTGTAAGAAAGGTATGTTTTAAAATTTCTTCGAAATAGAATGGACTAAAGAATAATACAAAACATAGCTATATAGTGTTTTGAACAAAGGTTTCTCGAAAATTATATTTTTAAAAGAAGAAAATAAAATTTAATTTCGTTTTCTGAACGAATTAAGATAAAAATTAAGGAATTTTCTTATTTCAAATTTTATTTAAACTTGTTAAAAAACCTTTAATCCGATAAAAAAATTTGATTGGAAAAATTATGAAGTTTAAATGTAAGCATCACATTACAAAGAAAATAAAGATTTTCATTTAATTTTTCTTTACTTTTTTTGTATGTACAGAGATATTTGTGTTACCCAAGTCGAATCAGGATTATGAATTTTGTGCTGACATTCGGTTAGAGGCAAACACATCAGGCAAAAGTATCGCGGATGAAAAAGTCGTGGAAAAAACAACGAAAGGCGAAGATGTCGTCCGACAAAACATCGTCGAAGAAAAGAAAGCAAGCAGAAAACATCATAGTTCTAAAACATCTTGGTACAAAATATCGTGGTCGGAAATAAAGCTGTTCAAAAATTTTGCACTTTAGAAATATCATTGTCGAAAATATCGTCGTAAGAAATAAAAACATCTACACATCATCGTATGACGATGACATAGAAGACATTCCTTTTTCAGGCTTTAAACGTTGTAAATATACTATATTCGTATAGCGATTTCTGAGAGGAAGAAGGAATGAGGAATACTTTTATTTCTACTTTTCATACTTTGGAAATAACTGATAAATATTTGTTGAAAAAGTAATTAATAGAACTTTAAGCTTAAGTATTTAACTATTAAAGGTCATTGATTAAAACTTTGTAAGATATTTATTTTAATTCACCAGTTAAATGTTACTAATTGAATTTCTACAGCTTCATATAGCGTAGCGCAGCGTTCATGTCTGCGACATTACTTATTCTTACCGATAGCGCTTTTCACGCCGATGCAGGTTTAAGGCAATTTGCTCGTTAGCTCTTTATGGGCAGTGACTCTCTGAAGACTTAGATGTATTTTAAATTTGAAATTCTTTCTTTTGAGATTACGCCATAAATGCCAGCCGGTTTTGTAAGCACCAGTTCAACTATTTGAATTCTTAATAAAAGGGTATTTTACAACCTTCTTATGCTTCTGCAGGGATGTTTTGAACAGAATGTACACTGGGCTGTGGTAGCCAAAGGAATCTTTACGCAGAAGCATGAATATTTCAGTGACAAATAAGAAGGAAAAGCATAAGTATTTGATAAACATCGGATTAGACAAGAGATTCCATGGTTTAACGACCAGATAAATCAGTGAGTCGAGGCAGATAAATCTGACTGTTCCTACATATAAGCTGAATTTCAGATAAAGCGAGTTTTGATTCAATAGGAGGTAGAAAAAGAGGTTATTCGTTTAAATCCGATATTGCGTTTTTCTATATGTGTTACATTACTCTATTGTATTGTAAATTATTATTATATTATAATAATTAAAATCTATGAATTTAAATCTCGAATTTGTAACAGGTCATTTCAGAAGAAATGTTATGAAAATACGAACTTTCTATCTATATCCAAACAAGCAATCTTCTCCAGTTTTGCTCAAAATGGAAGCGTATACATGCGAGAAGGACATAAGGTTTCATTCACAAAAGGAATATGAAACAAGTTCACACATAAATTCTATATAATTACAGCATTCTTTACACTAATTTATTTTCCTTTTTTTACATACTCATTTTTAATTATTTCTTTTTCAAGTTACAGTGAAAGCGAAGAGATATTAAAGTATTTTCAAAGTCGAAAATGTGGAAAATAATGCGTGACTGGTGATGAGTTATTCCACAAGAGTCTGGAAGCCACTGCAGAGTTTGCGCATTACTATGGTTAGAGAAGAACCGTAGACATTTTGTTCATGCTTATGTTTTCTAAACCGGAAATTGGAATCTGGAAAAATTTTAAAGAAATTGTCAAAATTCAATTTCCTTTTTCGAGATTAAAAGGAGCTTCCAGTCTTAGCTAGACATGATAACGTCTAGACATGATAACGGTACAGGAGCACACAAGGCAGAAATTTTATATTTTTTTATAAATAAAAGATTTAATTTGCTTTATCATTCTCTTATGTCTACTCCAACCTTCACCAGAAATAAGCAACTTAATATACTTCAGCTATTTTCAAAGAGTTGGCTGAAAAACAAAAGCTAAAACAGGAGTTGCAGTCGACTCATTTCATGATTTGTGTTCGTAAAGAAAATAATAGATTTAATTAAAGTTACTTCTAACTAATACCCTCATCTGAAGGTTTTGGCACATGACTGCCTTTTGGTGTTGACACTATTTAATGAACAGTACTAGTGGTTTATGCTATGTTTGTGAAAAAATAGTTTAGCCTCGAGTTTTAAGGCTACTCGTTGAAAAGGCAACGTAGGATCTAGGAGCAGAAATTTCACCATACTGAGCAAATTAAGTGTCAGCAAATTTTTATTATAGACAGTCAAGCAATTATTATTACAATGAATACAACCGATATTTACATTAAGACAGAGACATAGAGAGCACTATGCTAAAACTATGCTATGTTAACTACGCTAAAATATATATTGGGAAAGAACCTCAAGAACTCAAGTAATCAGCTGGCGTATACATAGGTGATTGGCAGGAAGACTCAAACAAAGTTAAGAAATTTTATTCATGGGGCTTCATGTTAATTCATGGCATATATCTATGAGAAATTTATAAAGTTTTCGCAACTAATAATCTCAAAATGTGGAAATTATCAAACTTTAGGCTTAAAATTCCTTCATGTTAATTTCTAATAAAAATATTTAATTAAAAAAGTATAAATGATAATTTACTGTACACGTAATACATGATTATAAAGCAACAGATGATAATTAATGACTGTTAAAGAAAACATATTTTTTTAAGCTGTGCTTAATCAAAAAAGAATTTATGTCTCGGAATAAAAAAATTCTTAAATATAGCTTAAAAGTAAAACTTCCAAAGTAATTGCTATTTTAAAGCAATATCCAATGTTAAATTTCGACTCTTATTCAAAATGAATTAATCAGAGACGGCATACATAGGAAAAACATTCTGAATAAAAATCATGTGAAAAAAAAATTAAATATAGAGTTATTCTAAGTTTTCATGTTCGGAATAAAAAAGAAATTTAATTTACCTTTAATGAAGAAGTTTCCATTAGACAAGTTTAAAATTTGCATACATATTGAAACCAGAATTAAATTAAAATAGAATTCAGAACCATTTTGCTTAGATCTGAAAGGTAAAACTAACATAAAAGCGCATTTACACATATCGAGTATATATATAAATATATATATTCGATGTGTATATATATATATATATAGAGAGAGAGAGAGACAGAGAAAGAGAGAGACAGAAAGACAGAGTTACTATAAAGATATAAACGTACACACACACACACACACATATATATATATATATACAGTTGTCTGCAAAATTAAGATAATTTGCAAATTATGTCGATTTTTACGAAACGTCTTGAACCAAAGGTTCTTCTAATGCCGGAAAAGAATTATACAAATATTCAGAGTCGAATGCTAAGAGTATACGTGCGTACCTGCAGAGTTGTGGTAGAGCAATTTCAAATTACCACCTCCCCTCATATAGCCATCGTAGAGTTGAAAATTGCCTTGCTGCAGGAGTGGGATCGACTGCCACAGGGACTCCTCGAATGTTCCTGTCCAGTATACCCTTGCCCTGCGAGATCCATCTCACTGTGAATGGGAACCATTCTCCATACTAGACTGATTTTCAGTCTGATAGCACTAGGTGGGATTTCGATATCCCTGCACTATGAGCTTTACTGATAAACATGAGTATATAAAAGCAGTTTTGAATGGTACGTGTCTTTCTCTGCTATAAATGCATATTTATTCCAAATTTCATTAAAATTTGTCAATTAGGTTTTCAGGAATTAGATCTAATTCGCACATTCTTTTAATTTTGCACTCTTTTGTATATATATCCGTACATATAATTTGTATATGATTCCTGTGGGACAGAGTGTAAAACAATTACCTTGATAGGTATGTTTAATTCCCAGCGGAGCATTTAAATGAGATAAGTGTCATGGTTAGCTTTAGCTGTAAGGTTTATCCCTTTACTACGTTAGAAGACTTGAATTTCCTTTGAGAGGAGTTAGAATCTTTCATCCAGATTTTTCTTTTGCTTCGTGCTTTAGCATTTCTTTTCGATTCTTCGAGTAAAACTAAAACAACTAATTACGAGATAAAGTTCTTGAAAGTTAGAACGATTGCTCAGCGTTTATTTAATAAGTTAACAGACGCATGGTTTGAAGCCTTGCAAACAGTACTCAGACGTAGATGTACAAAAGAACAAAAGAAACTCTTCTCGGACAACTCTGGTTAAATCTAGCAAATTAGAAAACTGAATCTAACTATTTTGATTCTCTTGCAAATCTGAACTCATTTAAGTGTTCTAAAATTAATAATGCCGAATGTTATAATAATCTCATTTTCTCTTATTATATTTATCTTCTTTTATAGTTAGAATTATTTCATTCAAATGTATTTTATTCATTGATGAAACAAACAATGCAATATTTGTCAGTGAAATGTTGTATTAATATCAACATAATGTTAACTTCAGTACTATATATAAGAATAGGTGAATAAAAATTTACACAAGCGTTATACAGTACATACGTAGTAATTAGTATTGCCACTACTGCTACCATCAATAAACTCTTCTTAGAATTTAACGCTTTTCTATTGTCGATGCTGTCATACGCATAAAACACCTGAAGAACTTCTTGTCACATCTTCAAAATTCGTAATTTAACTAACTTTTCAGCTCTGTCACGGGAATATTAAATATAAGTCAGTCTAGGTAAGACTGAAATCAGATCAGACGACATTATAAAACACTAATCAGAATATAGTATCAGTAATGTTTGATGATTGCACACAGTTTCATGTTAACTGAAAATAATGTATGCATTTGCCTATAAACGAGAGAGAAAATTTGTGCCGCGCAAATATTTCTGTATGTTTTTATTTAATAGAGTTATAAGGTATTTCTCCCACCTTTTCGGCTTCGTGGTGTAGTGCTTAGCACGCTCAACGTGTATTCGAAAGTCCATGGTTCGAGTTCTGGCGAGGACGCTGCTCATTTTCCACATCTCCTGCTTCCAAATAGCCTAATGTCTCTACAAGTGGCGCCCGAACTAAAAGAGGTGGTGGATGATGATTCTCCACCCCCGGGATTAGGCGATCGGGGTCCCTAATCTCCATTCATCCTTTAAAAGGGGGGAAGTATATAAGGTATTTCTTCCGCCTTTTTGTCATGCCTTCGAGGTGTAGTGGTCAGTGCGCTCAACGCGTATTCGAGAGGTTCGTGCTTCTAGTCCTGGCGAGGGCATTGCTTATTTTTCACATCTTCTGCTTCCAAATAACCTAATGTTTCTACGGAGTAATCATTTGTATTATCTTTGTTGATAAAATATCAGCCATCGCTTGTGTTTCGTAGATTCACTTTAAACATATAGTTAATAATGTATTTTAAGCAGTAAAATGTCATAGGTCTGTAATTTATTTTACACTTAAAATTAAATAACGCACCTAATTAACATGATATAATTTTCCATGTGCCAGAACAATTTCTGCTACATGGCACTTGGTCAACGAAGCTTTCTATTAGTTTCGAAGGGTATATCAAGCTAGGAATGCTTTATGTTTCTGTTTGCCGGGTGTCGCAGGAAAGCATTTAGGGGTGTGTATTTGCAGACTGAAAGAGCATGACTAATTTCAAAATTTGCAAGTTCTGAGAAAAGGGTGTAACGGTCACTGAGCTAGTTTTATGGTAATCATGAGATGCGGCATACGATTCTCTGACGGTATGAACAATTACTATCGGGTAGCATGGCTATCACAAACTGATGCTAATGGTATGCAGTGAGACAAACATATTTTGTTTCTGAGAGGAATGTGAATTACACTAGTGATGGTTACTAACACTGTATTTCACATCATTATAGAACAATAGTTAATACCAGTTTACCGAAGGAGAAGGTACAAATTACCCAGGTTCGCAATAGTTAAAAAATTTATTTGTTTATAGCGGCCCGACGAAATAAATGTATTATCGCAAACCGTCTATATAAAACAAAAGTATCTACGGTAAACACAAAAATGAAACGAAAATGTGTAGGTTAACAGTAGTGACAGCAGATAATGTTATAATTATTTAAGAGATCTTTGTAGCGGCAGTATTCCGTAATTAAATTGCGCATGATACGAAATATTGTTAAATATTTTAGACAAAATGCTGTACCAAAATTTATAAAAGTGTTACTCCATTTCGCCTCACTACATTAAATTTAGGCACTCCTCGTCAGCTAAATATTTAGTTTCCATTATTACGGCTTTGTTAATTTCTTACACCATAAAAGTTCAACAGAGTTCAGTAAAAACAATTAAAATGGTTCTCTAAAAATTCACCATGTTTTCTCTTGATGTCAAATCATTATTCATCAGTCTTCCAGTGGAAGGGATTTAAATGTTTAGAAAGCGGACTTCGAGAATTTCATTTCTATTGTATCGAAATTAATGAGTAAATTTTCCTTACTGTCTATCTGAAGAAAACACAGTTTGTTTTTCAAAATAAGTATTGCAACCACACTGAGGGAAGGGCCATAGGAAATGCTCTTAATTCTGTCCTTGCTGATACCTTTATGCATTATTATGAATCAAAATTATTTGAAATTTTAAACTTCTCTTTGTAGTACCGCTATGTTAAAGAAACCTTTAAAATCATGTGTTATTGACAGAAGCTTTTCACTTAAATTACTCAATAAGCGATTAAAAAATTCTCATCTCAACACATCAAAAACACCCTTCATTTTTGGAGATTGTTAGAATTTTGTTATCATTCATTTCTTTCTATTGAAGAGGTGTAGAATCGCATATAATTTACAGAAATTCAATCTTCGGATCGTTTCTTCATTTGCCGATAAAATTCGCAGGTCCATACTTAAGAACGGCATTACGGATACGAACGCCTGGGCTAGATACAGCATTCCTTTCAATTGTAGTTTAATTTACATTACTCAAATTAAGAGGGCCTTAAAATTTGGTGTTACGAAATATAAGGCATATGTGAGAGAAAAAAGGACTTCTTTGTTGCCCAACATTGGTAGTTAGAAAATCCCATTTTTCATTTTTCTGCAGATAAAATTATTCAAAAAAACATCTTCCGTTGAAAATTAGATTTTCCAAAGGGTTTTAACATGCATAAATAAAAATCTTTCAGTTCCAGTTAACCAATGCAATGACTAACCTTCTTTACGCTCACGTTTTAAGGAAATTATTTCGTAGCTGTTTTCGTTTTTCATCACCTGACTGTATCAGAAGCTTGCTTTCCTTACTCCAACAAAAATTCTAAATTATTAAATAAGCTGTCAAAATAATCTGCTTCTTCATAAAACTAAATGCAGCAATTTGTATTATGTTTCACAGTGAATCAGAAAGGTAGGTAAGTGTAAATAAAAATACACTTCTGTTGCTTTGAAATATGTTCTTTTTGCTTTGAATACTAATTTAATGTATATAATCAAATAAATCTGTGCTCCTGATTAAACACCTTGAAAAGACAAATAAATTTTAAATGGTATTTTGTTGTTAATCACATTACTAGCAATTCATCAGTCATCAATACTTTCCTGAGATTCTTTTAGCTGCCTCCAAATTACCCCTGTTTTTTGTCACCATGTACTATAAATTTCGTCCGGGGTATTAACCCGGGTAATCGAGAGCTAACAGTATTGTCGGCTCTAAGAACGTCACGGTGACTAGAGAATTCTCTGAATAAAATGTCTCCTTCAAAGATTAAATAGTTTTTTCTTAAAACTGCCTCAAATTGGGGGTCGATCAATCATGCCATACATATTGTCGTCTTTTCCATAAGACAAAGATGTTCTGCTTAAATGATAGCTTTGTATGATACCATAGCAACCATAACACTGTATTTCTATACCATTACTTTTTATAGTACTTGATTGGTACCTTAAATACCACCTGTCGTACTGAAGTTTTGCCTCAGTTGATATTCTGCTTTCAGGAAGGCTTGTCAACTGCTTTCAGAAAGAACACTATTTTATAAGCAGATAACATTTATACGAGCATGATATATTCCTGGTACACTCTTGCTCAGAAAAACCCGACAGCATCAACTACCTCAGATTTCCTAATATCTTAGTACGCAAAATTTACATAAATAGTAATGAATTTATGCACACTGCTCAGATTTGAGAAATTTAGTACTTAAAATAACATAGCGTTTAAACTCACTACTTTGAAGGCAACTTGCGAGATCTAAAATCCTAGTTTAAACTCAAAAAGATTTCGAACTAGAATAATTGACTCAATTTGTGAAGATTCTATTTAAAAATTAATCTAAAAATACTGCAGACCTTTGATTCCTAGGTACACAGTTCCATCTGCTGTTTCACAAGATGTAGTTTTACAAAGCTACCTTTTGTGCAAATGTATTACTCATAAAAACACAATTTTAAGTTAGTTTCTAAAGTAAACGTTTCCGAAGCTTTGAGTGAAATAATGTCTAAGTAATGTGGTAAACTGGAGTGAAGAACTGTATTTAAACTTATTCAAAGTAAAATAAAATATATTATTTGAGGCAATGTTAGCTTTGCTTATGATTCCATGGTTTTCCGTAACAGAATATTTAGATTAAGAGAACACAACTGATTTTAAGCTGCTGTTACATCGAAACTCCGCTACTCTCTTAAAATACTTAAATTTTAGTCTGTCATCTTAGGATACTGAACTTAAGTCTTTAAAAGTTTTCAAAATTTAAAGTTTTTAAGCAATCTTTTAAGATACTACATTGTTACGCAGCATTATCTTTTAGAAACTAGTTTTGCCAGAAGCTTTCAGATTCTAGAAGAATCATGCAGTGCCAAAACAATCATGGAATGTGAAAATAAGCGATAACAGTAAAAAGCATAAGTGCTTAAAAATTGGGAATGTGCTAAAATATGTCCTAAACATTGTTTATTTCAAAGCATATAAAATCAAACCAGTTTAGGGTAGTTAAGCTATATACATACATATACGAGTACATATAAAGTGCCCGACGCTTATTAAAATCACAGTGGTTTCAAATGTGTTTGAGTTTATTAAGAGGCTGAGTTTAACAGATGGCGTTTTATATTTTGCAAAGAAAAATATTAGTTTTAAAATTTTCAAGTAAAATAACAATTACCAATAAATTCACTAATTAATCATAAAATAATAATTAAAAATTGGTACTAAGATTAAACTATTTTTGCAATTTTGAAATTCATTTCTTAAATTTTAGTAAAAATATTTTTAAAATTACGTTTTCAATGACATTTTAATCTCTTACGAACAACTATTCTATCAGCGTTTGTTTTATGTTGTTCAGCAACAGGTTTGCGATGCATTCTGAGTCTTGTAAAGCTGCTGATAGATATTTGATAAGCACTTCTTAAGTTCAAGAATTTTCCTAAAGACTTGAAGTACTTTTCTAGGTTTTATTGATGATGGTATTCAGTCACGTTTTTCTGCATAACGTTCGCTGTCAGTTTCTGCAATTCTTTTTAACATTTTCGCAGTTTTTACATACGTTCTCTCAATACAGTTGTGAGATCTAACACATATTCTAAAAATAAATTTCTACACTTTTCTCAGTAATATCCGAAGCATTAGCTCTATTTAGCAATTATTGTGAGGCTTCTTCTATGTAAAAACCACATTTTCGAAAACAGATTTTAACTGATTTTAACACTTACCTACCTGCATAGACTATAATATGCAAAGCCTTTAGTATAGGAATAGACATTAATGGTTTTCAGCAAGGGATGTGTTTACTTCCCAGTTATCTATTTAGCAAACCTACTTTTCAATTTTTCATTTCTCTACACCATTTCAAAAGAAAGTTCAGTTGTAGTTGTTCTGGTTATTGTGGTATGTTAGAAGTAAATTCTTGACTTCTTTCAAACACTGAGGTTTTCTACGTTTCTTAATAGCTAGTGTTGTCTTCTTAGTAACTGGGTCCATAAAAGAGTAACTTTGTGAATCTAGGTCTCTTCGCTATCAAAACATGTAGCTAAATCTACCTAAGTGTTAATCCTTGCGAATTCGCGCACAGGCTTGAAGATGAGCACAACCATGGTAAACGAAATTCATATCTTTCAGGAAAACGAAAAAACGAGCAGCTGTCTAGAGATATAAACAGAACTTGTGTAGCACTCAATATTTTAATTAACCAAGTTATATTTAGTTTGAACTTCCCTATCGATATCTCAAAGTTTCAGTTGCTGCCCGAATTTAGCGCGAGCGAGATATTTATGCAAATCGCATATATCTGATAGCAGTTTAAAAGGCAGGAGTTAACGAGGGGAAAAACGGAGTCTTGGATTTATCGCCGTAAGGCTGTACGCGCAAGGATTTCCTCTGTCTACTGAAAGTTGGCCTTCATAGGCAATTGCAGTTACTAGTGCTTGCTAGTGAAATTCGCATTATTGCATTTCACTGAGAGTTAGGCTTCCCTCGCCGTCCTACTTAAAGTTAAGTTTAGGTATTTGAATGGTTCACACACTTTATTTCATATTATTTTAGTTCAGCCGAAGTAGTGACTTACTCTCAAGTTGGAGAGTTCTAATTATTTGAATTAAAGGGTCACTTTAAACCCTCCTTCTGACTTTGTAGTTCTTCAGCACTAAAGGACATAGCCTAGATTTGCTCACTGTCCTCCACATAGGGTTTCACAGTGTATGTTTACCAAGAAGATTAAGAGATTGAAGGAGAAACCTTATATTTGGCGATAAATCCAAGACTCAGTTTTCCCCCTTGTTAACTCCTGCCTTTCAAACTGCTATCAGATATATGCGATTTGCATAAATATCTCGCTCGCGCTAAATTCGGGCAGCAACTGAAACTTTGAGATATTGATAGGAAAGTTCAAACTAAAAATAATTTGGTTAATTAAAATAATGAATGCTACACTTGTAACATAGTTATGACGTGACAGATTGACAGATGCATTCTTGTTACTGCTCTTGCAGAGCAATCTAGGGATAGACAATGCAATTATTAAACTTCATCTCACTTTATAAAAAGACGTTTGTTTGAGGACCGCATTTTTTTCATAACCCTTTATACCGATCGACACACCTACTCGCCTTTCCCGTGGTCTCCACCAAGAGGCTCAAAATAGACTTCTATCTACAACAAGCTTTCACAAATCAGGAAAAATTTCCCGCGTACTTCAGCAGTTTCTGCCATCAAAATGTCAAATGCACATTACATCCACGACTGTCCACTCACTTCTCCCATGAGAACCTTCCTTGCTCCTCCAGGGACCACATAGCCTCAAAGACCTTCTTCAGGATTACTACGGGCATCCGGGCGTCAGAACCATCATAGAGTATGTACCAACCATCATAGGGATCACATAGCCTCAAAGACCTTCTTCAGGATTACTACGGGCATCCGGGCGTCAGAACCATCATAGAGTATGTCTATTCTAAGAGAAACATAATCATAGCAGATAACCAGGTATAGGCACCTGAGAAATGGAAAGGCAGCAAACCTCCATTCATGTACGTATATATGTAAATATCTCTAAATTAACTAACACGTTTTGCTAATTCTATACTAATATGCCCAAGACATTGTAATTTGGAGCACTCAACAAAAGTAATACACTAATGTTAAATCTGTTTATTAATAATAAAGTTGAAAACATAAGTAACCAAAAAAAGGTTGCCGGTGCAACGATCAGTATAACACGACTGACCTGTAGTACCCATTGAAAGGTGAATCAGGTGGAATAATAAATAAATAAATAGCTCTTTATAATTTATCTGCTGATAGAGAGATTCCAGTTTTGCTTCTCACCAAAGCAAAATAATTGCATAGTATGACAATGCATGTTATATAAAATTTATATATCTATCTTTCTAGAGAAAAAAGTCAAACTCATTTATAAAAGAGAATTGTGTTTTTTTAAATCTTTATTAACGATTCAATTAAATATCTCAGCAATAAAGTGATTATCATTTAAACTTTAAAAGTAGTAAAATAGGCAGTCTTAAAATGTTAATAATCAATAGATTTATTTACTAATTACAGATTAAATGTGATTCATACTTTTATCGGAGAGGAAAGAACGATAAGAATGAAACTTAATCTCAAAATTTATTTTACGTTCATCTCATATTTCTTCGCAAACCTTTTAACATATTTTGACTAAGAAATTAGGCTACTTTTCTCCACATTGCTTGCAGTAAGATTTAGTTTTCATTGCTGATTAATAATGGGAATTATTAATTGCTGATTCATAAGGATAATGCCTTCTACCATTTTAGGGATTTTTCGTTTAATATTTGTAAATGTTGTATACGTCGTATACGACCGTCGTATACGACCAACTCTAACAAACCGCAAGATAGTCTCATTGACTTGAAACATAATAAACTATATAACAGTAATGGAGAGAAGCTACTGTTATAGAAGCTTAAAATAGCCTCGTCATGTACACCATTAAATTGTTACCAACATCACGCGAATGATAAGTACAGCGTTCCGCTTTACACTTCAACTTCCTTGAAAGTCGTGCTGAATAATATCCTGGGTAGCGGCTCGAAGCGATTACAACTAATCGGTTTAGTCACGTTATTAAACAAACCAAGTTAGGGTATCTGATATAAGATAAAACACTTTCGAATCATCAGCGAAGTCGTTTAGAAAGTGCTCGAGAATAAAACGGAACAAAAGCGAACAAAAATACAAATGGTTCTTTGAAAATACTGAGTTCATTCTTCTTTAAAAGTGGTTTAAACGGCTTTGTTAAAAATAATTGAAGCGTTTGAATTGGAGGATATAATAAAAATCATTAACGAAAAGAGTTAATTAATTCACTTAGGCTTGGCACTGTGAAAAAGAATTTAGCGTGAACTGCATTTTTCATGGAAGTGAAAACTAAGGTTAATTTTAAAGCGTTAATCATCATGCAAAAACCGAAGCTACTTAGATTGTGTTTTAAACGTCATCCATTTTGAAACGTTTACAAGCTGATATATATTTTTTTTTAATTAAATCATTTTCTAAGGAATGGAATTCAAAATAGGGCTTTCTATACAACTGTGCCCTAGTTACAAGTCGATCTACCCTAGACTGTTATTACGACTTGAATTTTTTGTTTTCTACCTAATTTATATTCACCTAGTAGCAGTCATGAAAATAGAATGTTCCATTGGGGACAGGATTGGGACTTGAAATTCCCAGTGTTCCACCAATTAAATCAAATCATATAATACGGAATAGTTTTTTAAGTTTTTCCAAATACACTCACGTTTGTGAAAATTGCAACACCAAGAAGGAATCGTCATAATTGAATGCAATTTAATACACAGTTGAGTGGTAGTGGTACAAATAAATGATTAAATGTTCAAAGCAAACAAACAAGAACAAGAGATCAGAATCAGTATTTTGTGTGGCCACCACGCGCCGCAATAAGTGCTGCTACACGACGTGGCATGGAGTCAAACAAAGTTTGAATGTCTGACTGAGGAAGAGCATTCCATATCGTTTGTACGCGTACCCAAAGTTCGTCTGCAGACGCAACAGGACGAGGATCACGAGCAAGACGCCGACCAATGACATCCCACACATGTTCAATTGGCGACATATCCGGGGAACACGCAGGCCAAGGAAGAAGCTGTACCTGCTGCGCTGCAAAGAAGGATTTAACAATCCGAGCAGTATGAGGGCGGGCATTGTCCTGTTGAAATACAGCGCCTGGCAAGCTTTGAAGGAAGGGAACAGCTTCGGGCTGTAGAACTTCACGGATATACCGGTTGCTGTTCAGATTGCCCACAATTCGTAGCAATTGAGATCGTCTATGATATGCTATGGCGCCCCAGACCATAACTCCGGGTGTTCGTCCACTGTGGCGTTCGATAATGCACTCCGGAAGGTGGCGTTCACCGGCATAGCGTCTGACACGAATGCGGCCATCATGGTACCACAAATTAAAGCGGGATTCGTCAGAAAACACGACATGCTGCCAATCAGCACGCCAGTCTCTATGCTGATTGGCCCATTGTAGCCGCAGGCGGCGATGGTCGTGCGTTAGGGGGATCCTGTATAAAGGAGTCCGTGCGCGCAGTCCACACTGCAGCAGACGTCTACGAATTGATGAAGCACACAATGAAACACCTGTAGCTATTGACCACAGTGCTGCCAATTGTCTAGAGGAAGCTGTACGGTCCGTCCGCGCCATGCGGACCAGGTGTCTATCATCGCGAGCTGACGTCACATTTCGGGGTCCACTCCCGGATTTCCGAGTTGTCCGACACTCGTCCGTCCACTGCTTCCAAACGCGCATCACTGTGCTGCTGTTACGCTGCACACGAGAGGCTACTGCACGATACGACAATCCAGCTTCACGAAGGCCGATGATTCTCCCTCGTTCAAACTCTGTAAGTTGTTCAAATCTCGCTCTCTTTCGTCGACGAGGCATAAGTACAGATTGAGTTAACGTTTACCACTAGCACATAACCACCGATAACCATACACGCCTCGCTACAGCCGTCTATTTATTCGGATCCATCAGCCGTTCAGAGGGCGCTTCTCAGCATACGCATGCGCTACGGATTTGCAATTCTAATCATTTGCATATCATGCGCTACTTTGCATTTCCTGAAAATTTCAGCTCACTCACGTAAGTCCTTCATGGTGTTTAAATTTTCACAAACGTGAGTGTATTTTCCAAAATAGCAAACAATTGACTGAAGTAACGATTATAATTCTCTGCATTGCTACTGCTTCAAATTAGATACTATCAGTAGTTAATTGAAACGTCTTATTAAAAACAATTAGTTAAAAATAAACTTCGAAACGCTTGCATAATTAATGTTCTAGTATTAATAATTTAACAACGTCTGTAAAGTTCCAAAGGTCTATTTGTGTCATTAAATACTGAATGTTATTAATTGTGTTAAGTATGTTTAAGTGCAGTTAATCTAATATATGCAGTTTCTTAACGTATTGTATCGTAGTTCCACAATAAATGTTTGTTAAAAATTTTCATGTTCCTACTTTTAAATCATATGTTATTTTTTAAACATTTACAGTGTCATTATTTATTGTTAAATATGCATGAACAATATCCAGAAAAATGATTGGAACGTTTGGATATAAGTTTTGAATCAAAAAACTGAAAGTAAATGATTTATTATTCAGCTTTTACTCCACTAATATTCCATTCTTAGAGCAAAACAGTATTTTCTATTTCCTGCGACAAGAAAGAAAAAAACATTGGAATTCAATTATCGGAATATTTGAGGGATGAAAAATGGTAAAGCATTTAGCTAGCAAGTGGGTCGGTTTTACTAATTGCTTGTTTAATTTTTGTAAAAACAATTAACTTTTTTTTTCTTGCTGTGCTACAATGCGCTTTTGTTTGACTTATTAGCGTCAAATTTAATAAATAACTCCTAAGTGTTATTAGAATGAGCGACAATAGTTTTATTATATAAGTTTTAAAATGTAAACAACTACAAAAATTACTAACAGAAATTTAACATATGACTGAGAACGATAAACTAACAGACGAGCACATTCGAAAGAAGTAATGTTAGTTAAGGCGTTGTCGGCAGAACAACCAAAGGACACAAACCAAAAATCTTAGGCCTACCAGCGGCCGAGCGGTAAAGACGCTGAACACTGGTAGTTCGGTCCGAGGTTCGAGTCCCGCGAACGGGCTGGCTGCATGGGCGTTTTCGTGGTTTTCCTCATGTGTAACATGTATACGAGCCAGTTTCCCTTAGAAAGTCCTCCACGAAGGCATCCCTCCCCTTAGGCAGATAGCCCTCGTGTGCTTTGCCATAATTGAATAACCTAACCTAACCAAAAATCTTATAGCATGCATAGCGTGCCATGTTAGAGAGTTATCACAAATGGTATTACTTTGTAGAGCCATTAGGTGTATTCGTAGACGGCTAGAAATTGTTAATTGTTCTCTGCGGGGTTCGAATTCCGAACTTTCAATTTTATATTCGGATGTGCTTTCCAGTTACACCACGAAGGCGCGTTGTAAGGAAGCATAAGTACTTGCATTATTCCTCATCTAAAGGGCAAGTGAGGAGCCGTGCCCCAATTGCCAACACTGGTGGGGATGAATCGGGCACCACTTGTAGTCATTAGGTCTGTTCGAAACAGGGAGCTGAAAAATATACAGTGCCCTCAGCTGCAACCGAACTCCTGACTTGATCTCCTGACTGGAATTGCTTGTCCGATGTGTTTTCAAACTGCACTAGGATGGCACGCATTAAAAAGGGAAAAGTTCTTAAATCTTTTATTACATTCTCAGATATCCGTTCAATCATGTAAAGTACATAACAAAGTGTTTTGAAAAATAAGAATACATATTTTAGATCCTTAAATATTTTTTCTAGATTCATAAAACAGTTTTATCACTGTGAGGATAAAGAATATGTGAAAGTAATATCTAACATTTTATATTCTAACTTTAGCATAAAAGAGATATGGCTTCAGAAATTTTTATTATTCAAATATTCATTACGCTTTGATTAGTTGGAATATAATCCATTAGTATGCTTGCAAATCTAATAGAAATACAGGGTGTTTATAAAGTCCCGGACACATTTTGATGTTTAATAGCTCATAAAATAATACAGATACTTTAAAATTAATAACATAAATGGTTAGATACTCTCAAAAAGTTTCATGACCCTTGTCAATAAACTTTCACGTGTGCCCCCTTCGTCGCACGGAGAATATCAAGTCGATATTCAATTTCACGCCAGGTACCGGCATGCATGTCGGCATCCACAAAGGCTATTGCGGTTGTAATTCTGGCTTTTAGGTCATCAATGTTCGACACTCTCCTCCTGTAAAAAGTCCAGCGGCGTTATATCAGGTGATCTGGGTGGCCAAGGAATTGGAACTCCTCGCCCAATCCATCTTCCTGTAAAATGGTCATTCAAAGAACTACAAGCAATGGTACCCCAATGAGGTGGTGCACCATCTTGTTGCAAAATGACATGTGGCTGAAGCTCTTCTAGTTGTGGAAATACGAAGTTTTCCAACATGTCTAAGTATACAACTGATGAGACGGACCAATTACTTGGTCACGCAGATCACCTGATATAACGCCGCTGGACTTTTTCTTTTGGGGATTTGTTTGGACAACGTTTACAGGAGGAGAGTGTCGAACATGGATGATCTAAAAGCCAGAATTACAACCGCAGTAGCCTTTGTGAATGCCGACATGCTTGCCGGTACCTGGCGTGAAATTGAATATTGACTTGATATTCTCCGTGCAACGAAGGGGGCACACATGGGAGTTCATTGACAAGGGTCATGAAACTTTTTGAGTCTGTCTAACCATTTATGTTATTAATTTTAATTTATCTTTATTATTTTATGAGTTATTAAACATCAAAATGTGTATGGAAATTTATAAACACCCTGTATGTTAAATAAAAACTTTCAAGATACCAGCTACATATCTAACAATGACTGCTGCTTCACACGAACTACAGTAATAATCGCGAAAATAGTTTATTCTGAGTTTTGCGCAAGATTTATTTCAGAAAATTTGAATTTCTTTCAGTAACATTCGTAGTGAAAAGATCAGAGTCGGTCAGTTCATTTCGGAATATTTTAGAGATTTTCGCATACAGTTATAAAGTTTCTTAATCTTTAATTTCTTAAATGGACGGCTAGTTTACACTCTTTATTAATATAAAGAACTTTAGTGTGAGGGTTTCATACAGGTATTAATAAAAATTCACTATTATACAGATTCACTGTTCACTGTTTCATCGTGTTTTAATCAATTAATAATATAATGGAAAATAAATTCTGCTTTTGTAAATAATGAGGAGCCCTGAACTGAATGTCAATTTTAGTGCCTTCCTACATCTTTCCAGTATAGGAATAAGATTCATTTTAATTCATGCACTTTAGGATTAAAGTTAAGATTGTCTTATTTTGAATGTAACCCGAACTTTTTTCAGCTTTTAAGACCTAAAATTAGGGTGCAACTTAACTCGAAAGCGATTTTTTTAAACTTCTGTCGATCTCCCAAAATCTTTAAAAAATATCAGAAATTTAAAAAGAAATCTTTTTTTCATTACCAATAATTTAAAAAAGAGCACTGAAGCTGCCGATTTCTGCCGAAATACTATAAATTTAAATTCAAGTTTTGAAAATTAGAATGGGGCAGATAGATAATATTATACCTGAAGAAGATTCTCAGAGAATGTGGTCGTCTATATTTATATTAGTACTTAGTTAAATAAATAAACCTGTTTCTTATTTTTCAAAATATGTTATAAAAGCATTTTTTTATCACTTTGTCAATTTTAAATCTCTACTATGCATAAACTTTATGACTTTCTGCAATTTTCCTTAAATATGCAGATTAAAAATATTCTTGTAACTGAAATTCGAACTAAATATGGAATAATACAGCAATTATTTGTTCAGCTTAAAATAATATTGCGGCTGAATATAACAATAATATGATATGGTTTATATCTATAATGATAAGTGGATTTGCTGTTAATATTATTTTTCTCACTCCCCTCCAATTACCAAATACGTCTGCATTCAACTCGGACGGAGAACGCAGCGAATGCAAACGGAAGTCAGGCTTCTTGCGCGGGGCAAAATTTTCATAGAAGAGGTTTAGCTAACAATCAATACGATTTTTATGCATATCACATTTCCACGGGTTATTGAAATTCAACGCTACATCATCCAGGTAAAGATTTGGAAAGCCACTATGCGAAATCAGAAAATTTTTGGTC
This sequence comes from Stegodyphus mimosarum, assembly GCA_000611955.2. Classification (NCBI taxonomy): domain Eukaryota; kingdom Metazoa; phylum Arthropoda; class Arachnida; order Araneae; family Eresidae; genus Stegodyphus; species Stegodyphus mimosarum. The sequence goes on along the minus strand of KK120582.1, from coordinate 208,346 downwards.
TATGGTGAGGAAAAATTTCGAAAGCGAACCAGTTTCTTTTTCGGAGCGGAGGAAAAGTCGAATGGAACGTGAGGAATGGATATCGAAAAATCTGAAATATTCAGGAAATGTAGATAGAATCGAATGAAGGAAAAGAATTTCACAGAGTGTTTGCCTTCAAAGTTATCGGAAAACTGATCCTTAGAGTAGTAAAGGAGAAATCTCAAATTTTTTATAATACACATCCCCATATAGTGGCACTTCTTCATGTTTATATTTTCTAAATCTGTTGCTGCATTCATATCCAGTTCTGAGACTTTTCTCTGCCTGATTTGAAACAACATACGTGTACTTCTACTATACGTATTAGAATCTTAGAAACTATCTAAAACCTCTAATACTTTGTTTTCAAATTAAAAACGTACTAAAAGCTTGCACAGTAAGTTAACGTAAAGTATTAAAGCTTGCTTTCAAATTAAAAATGTACCATACATAACTTCGTATTCATTTTAATTCATGAAAATCATCCTGAACAGTATACATTAATATTTAATGAGAGTATTGTGATGCATACCAGCAGTTTAACTGTAATATAAAAAGAGATTAAATCATTTCTTGCCCTGAATTTTCATATATGACTTTATTAATGAGATTTCTTTTAGTTGTAACTCTTAAGGATTAACAAAATGTTATGTGTAACACTTAAAGCTTAGCTGTTGCTCTTTGCCGTATAGTGTCAGAGGGCCGGTTGTTTGTGCGTTGGTCTCAGTTTGAAACCCTGGAGAAAGCTCAGATATTAGTAAAACTACGGTCGAGTAAAAGTCTCCTCGAAACATACGTAGTAAGTAAACTATCTAAACCAAACTAATTCAGTATTAGAAGAACCTTGGGTTTCCTTTTAGATGTGTTCTCAATCATAATTGGAATGAAGCTGAACAAACTCGCACTGCAGCCTGTAACGACAGAAGCAAACATTTTTTTCTTTGCCATAACTGTATTTGTTCAAGCGATCTAAATTATGTTTAGATTAGGAGAATTAATAACATAAACAATTTCGGCCTTACATCTTCTGAAACAGGCAAAAAATTACCTTTGGATTCCGAACTCGCGAATAATTCAGACAAGCTATTTACTAAAATATGGACATTCTGCTGTCTTTTCAGCAAGTAATCCGAACACAGCGCACATACAGAAACGAACAATTCGTTGCTGCTTTACTTAGCTTCCTACAGGCAGGACATCGCTGATAGATGAAATACGCAGACATCATTCTTTGTCTTTTTCATACAATCTGAGGTAGACAAAGGAAGCTGACCTCTCCAATAAAGTCCCCGTGCAGTTAGCTGAGAATTTTAATATCTATCACCGAAATGTGCATCAGCTAATGGTAAGAGAAGTAAAAAATTTGTACGCGCGAATACTTATTATTTTACCATCATAAACAAGCCACGTCCAGTAATGGTTGAAGCTTCTTTACGTTAAGGAACAATAGAAAGAAAATTTTGGTAGAATAAGCATAAATGTTTAATGTGAGTCAGGTACGATAATCATAGCAGATCTGCCTATAGGTTTAAATTTAAACGAGGGTCCTTGGAGTTTCTCTGAATAATCACACTATTCTCAAACGTACTGTTATATTCACAAAGATGTACAAATGACATAATTCACAATGTCTTCCTCAGGCAAGGGAAAATCATTAAATCTGAATGATCTGAATCAACAGCGTCACTCTTAGAAATCATCAGACCTCAATAAATATAGTGGTGCATGACAACACTCTTCCATATATGTCCCAAATATCTAGTTAATATGATATGAGTCTAACTCACTCAGCATATTTATTAGATATATCTCCAGAGACATCCATTCACCTTTTACGTTAGTTAGTTACTTACTAATTACTTAGTTTTTTACTACTACTATTATTACTTTTATAACTTCAGTTGCTCCTTGCGATATGATGTCTAAAAATCAAACCATTGTCTTTTCATTCGAAGAATACTTGATCTACGAGATTTCTTTAGGTTTAGCAGTAACAAGTAGAACAAAACATTGGTAGAGATACTTGAATACCGAAGGTAACAACTCTGCCTACGGTACTGAGCATTTGCTAAATGTTGGCGGACATGAAGTTATTATTCACCTGTGGGATATATCAACGGCAACAACCCAGTGCTATTGCTGGTCAAGGATTGAATTTATGTGAATAGGTATGAGTGGGGCTATAAGTTATGCATATCGCAATATTTCAGTTATTTTAGGATAGGCAGCCTGCTAGTTAACCTAAAACATACTTGAAGAGTTAAAAACACAGGCACTGCACAGAGAAATTATATATATCTCATAACATGTGGCACAAATCTACATGAAAAAAGAGTTTATTATACAGTAAGCACAGGTTATTTCAAAGCACAAAGGCAAACCAAGTTAGGCTAGTTAAACAATAAATATAAATCGAGCATCCGTAAGGGATAAGGACTTAAGTTTCCTACTAGGAATGGTTTCAACATTTCCCACAGCTTCATACATACCCCATTTATCTTTTTGACAGTGTTTTAGTGACGGTGAACCTGCTACCTTGAAATAACACGTATAAGGTGTATTTGAAAATCTGTGTATACATACACATAATTTCGGGATCATCGGTCCTTCCATAAGTAAAATAATAATTTTCCTTAAAATAGGGTAAGCACTTAGAGAACGGACGATTATTTGATCTGATAAACACATGGGGCTATCTGCCTAAAAGAAAGGTTTGTCTTTATGGAAAATATTCTACAAAAACCTCGCTCGTAGAGATAAAACCAAATACACAAAGCGCATGAATCAGCCTTTTCTCTGATATTCGAACTCGAATCGGCCTACTCTTGTTCAACAGGTTTTACACGTGAGATAAATATAGCGATTAATTAATTCTTTCATATTTTTGGAAAGTGATATGATGCTTTTGTGTACAGGAGGACTTCTGTCGCATTGTTTAGAAATATTTAGCATTTGTCTATTTATAGCTTGCGCTATTCTTTTTTAAGATGTGATCTTGGAGTTGGCAGATTATTGTAATAATGCCTTTTTAGTTGTTTCGTTTAGCCTGCTTCCCCTGCAGTTTCTTTTCTGATTATATAGGTGAGAGCATGGATGCAGTATGAGTAGCGATATTTTATAGAATTCCAATCAGGGTCATTTGAATTTTAACCTCAAGTTGGTTTTTATTTGTGGCGTTTTGAACAGCTTTTGCATTGGACATAAAGTCTGAATAGACTTAGAGTTTCATTCTTTTATCACATCTGGTAATGACTTTTGCATAGCAATGAGCTCTGCTTTTAGACTGAGTTGTTGTTCTGTATTTGTTTAATCTTAAATCATTAATAATATTGTTATAAAGCAGATAGTTTCCTCCCGTTTTAGTGGTCTTCTTGCACGGTTTGAATACGTGGAGTTGCGATTTAATAAAAGGCAGATTTATAGAGCCAAAATATTAAGGGCCTTGTGTACTAAGGAGAAACAAAACTATTAATTAAATAAATTTAAAGTAAAATCCGAAACGAGCCAGATTTTAAAGTCAGCTGAAAGATCCTATAAGAGCTCGCTTTTCCCTCGATGCCAGCTCTCTTTGTTCTGACAATGGACCTTCGAAATGCTTATTTTCTAGGTCGTTTGCTTTTTAGACCGATTTTCATTTTTGTTCCGATTTCGTTTGGTTCGAACATAACATTTCATAAAAGCATTTCCTCTATAGTTAACTGTGGTTGTGATATTTCTTGACTTGAAAAATAATAAGAATATTAAAAGTGACACGACACAAAAGTGATTCGACGGAAAATTAAAGTTTACGAAATTAATAACTCTTTTCATCTAAAAATAAGCGTATCATGAGCTTTAATGTAAACGGTTCCAAACGATTAGGAGGCGTGGGGTTTCATAAATTCAAAACTGATACTGAAACACTGTAAGATTAAATACTAATAATTCTGCCTTCCTTATATGAGATAATTCATTTATATTTGCTGTCTAGATAGAGCTATGGCCTATGACATAATGCATACGTGTTTTGTAATATCTCTAAATCCGTCTACCTCTAAGGGTTTGATAATCACCCGCAAAACTGATAATGTAAATGTTTTTATTATTATTATATGATTTGTAGCAGTGCCTGCGACAAAGTTCCATAATGTTAGTTCGTGGCAGGATTCTTGTGAACAGCTCCTACTAACATTTTTTAGTTACGCTACTTTCCGTTATTGCTTGAGAAATCCTACTACAGAATAAACTAATGATAAAATTGCTATAAGTTATTTAATTTCTACATGGCTATTTAAGATACTCTTTCACCATAAGGAATCAAAATCTCCTTGTATGCGCACTTACATAACAACTGCATTAAATTCAGTTCGCAAATTACTAAGCATTATATTACTCAGCTCGAAAATTATTATTAAGAACTTCACGTTTTTCACAGGCATGGTCCATCGAACGTCCTGATTTGAAGCCGTACTACGTAAGTAATCAGGCTTGCCAATGTGATAGTTTCACCACTAAATGAGAATCTTTTCTCAAAGACTTCTCAAAGCCTGATAAAAGCTATATTTGATTATATGAAACACTGTACAACTTCATTTTGCATACATACTTTTAATAACTTAAATGTAAATTGTACTCCATTATGCTGGAGTACAATTTTGAAATCAGAACATTGCTTTTATGTTTTCTAAATATTTTTATCATTTTCATCGCTGTTCTCACTGCTTTAAAAATTGAAATTTTTTCGTAGGTAATTTAGTGAGTAACATTCCTTAGGTACACGCAGAAGAAATACGCATTATTGATAATATTTATAGGGTAGCTTTAAGGAAAGAAATAATAAACTTTAATTGCATGTTATAGTTACTTCCCATGACGTTCACAAATGCACTTTAAACTTACATCCTTTGTCCTATGTTTATTTCCCTAGTAAGGAACAGGGCTCTATAGAAGAACTTTTTGCTCACTTGATTTCTAAGGACTTCTCTAGGGCCAAAGGTAAATTAATACTACAATATTCTTCCCTCGTAGGGCCCTAAATATTAATTAAGTTGTTTATTAGAAGCAGATAAGTAGAAATAGCTAATAAAAGCCAAATTTTGCTCCTTAGATTTACGAATTCAAGAACTAGAGGTTTCAATGTTTCTTCCATTTTAAATCTTTCTGGTTTTCACTTAAGAAATATTAGCCCAGCTAAAACCTAATTCTGCTGAAAAGCGTGCAAAGATTATCTTTCCTGTAAAAATACTCTGCTAAGGATATTTTAAATTTTAGATTCATTGAATCACAAAGTTCAAAGAACATTTTATTGAAAGTTTGAAAGTTGTGTTTGTTCTTTCTCAAGTGTATCTACTAATAGAATTGTGCACATTTTAAAGGATACGTTTTCTTATAACATAAATATATTCCAATTATCTTGATTATATGTTCAAATGAATTAATGTTTTAAAGGTAGCAATACTACCCTTCTGGTCTAAAAAGAGGGATAGCTTTTTGGAAGACATTCTGAGGAAAACTGGCCCATATTCACATGCAACAAACCATGAAAACGTCCATATAGCCACCTGTTTGAAGAAGATTTAAATCTAGAACAAATTATTAAGTTTCAGAGATCTAATCTGCTTGGCCACTGGTTAGCTGAAATAGAGCAGTGCAAATATCTATGGAGTGTTGTAATTTTTCCCAAGGCAATTTATAAAAAATATCAGCCTTATACATAAGTCTGTTAATTTATTTTTACGTATAAGCTAATTTATATGTTATGATTTGTAGAGTCATTGGGTTAATTTGAACCGGATATTTGATAAAATGAGCGATGTCCTCGCCGGGACTCGAACCACGGACTGTATGAGTACGCGCCGAGTGTGCTTACCACTAAACCACGAAGGCATGCTAAGAAGTTAAGCGAAATATCTTATAAACTAACAAACAGGTATGAGAAAATATTTGCCATTAGTTGCATGATTTTGTAAAGCAAAGATAAAATATTGGAATATAAATATTAAATATTATAAAAGATAAATATTTGCTATTGTACACGGAATGTACGCTTTAGAAATGAACTTAATTTGATTTCAAAAACACTGGGAAACTGCTGGGATGACAACATGAGGCTATAGACGTTGCGAGTCTTTAATAACTCTATCAGCGGCTAGGATTTTAAAAGTTGACTGGGACTTGAAAGGCGCTTGCTCGCTTTTAACATCCAACTGAAGCGAAGGCGAGTCTAACAAGGTGAGGTTTTTATACACTCATGTCCATAAATTAAATATAATTCGGAGTCACGCGGAAATCGAACTCTAAAATAAATATATCACCTGTAAAATCACTACGCACATCTTCAAGAATCATATGCAAATTTCAGGAAGTAACCAGATGACACCGATGGTACGTCACAATGACGAGAGTGTAAGAGAGTGACATATAAGGAATACAGGCAAAGAAGTAAAATTGTTGGCAGGCGCTTTATAAGCATTTCAGTGCAATAACCGAATAGTTATGACACAAAGGACGCATTTGGATGATTTTTTACGTGGCAGAATTATCGGCCGTCTGGAATGTGGGCTTACCCAACTGGAAGTATCAGACGAACTTGGAATTGCTCAGAGTGTCATCTCCAGGCTTGGCAACGATTCCAAGATGATGGTAATGTGAGTAGGCGTTACAGCACAATTCGCCCCCGAGATACAACGCCGAACGAGGACCGGTATTTGGCAGTTACCGCCAAAAGAAACAGGCGGAGCACAGCCTCAGACCTGTCTCGTCAGCTGTCTTCAGCCACTGGTACGACAATCTCAAGGCAGACCGTGTACAGACGCTTAAGGCAGCTCGGTTTATATGCTCGTAGATCTGTGAGATGCGTTCCACTTACTGCAACTCACTGTCGCCTGCGGTTAGCCTGGAGTAGAGAGCATGCATTAATGACACCGCAACAGTGGGCTTGTGTGATGTTTTCCTACGAGTCCAGGTTTAGCTTGCAGTCTGATTCTCGCCGGACTTTCATATGGAGAGCTCCAGGTACCCGTTACCACCAAGAAAACATCATTGAACGACACCGTTACGGTGGCGCAGGAGTGCTCGTTTGGGGTTCAATTATTCTGGGTTCCAGAACTGACCTGAATGTTCAAATTGGAACCATGACAAGCCAAATCTATCGGGACGTCATTATGGAAAAACATGTACGTTTGTTTCAGGACGCCATGAGCACACAATTTGTGTTTATGGATGACAACGCCCGTCCTCACCCTGCAAACATAGTAAGCGAATGCCTTTAATCGGAGGATATCACCCGTATGGACTGGCCAGCATTCTCACCGGAATTGAATCCAGTAGAGCACGTGTGGAACATGCTTGGCCGACGAGTTGCAGCCCGTCAATTTCCTCCTACATGTCTACCGGAGTTTCGGAGAGCATTGCTTTTTGAGTGGTGTAATATCCCCCAAGATCAGATCGATACTTTGATATTCAGCATGCCTAGGCGTTGTACGTACTGTATTGCATCGTCTGGGAGACATACAATGTATTAAGAATCATACCAACCATGTAATATTGGTTTTTTGTAAATAGGTTTTTTTTTGTATTTTGCTCCAGGGAGAAAAAATCGCTAATGTTTTTAATAATATCAAACATATATCATCTGTTTTTGCTCTTTTCCTTTTGTTTAATGAATAAGCTTTAGAAATAAGTCAAATTTGTTTTGCTTCTAACTCTTCCTTTGTCTGATTTTGCATTATCCTTAATTTATGGACATGAGTGTAGTTATATTAACTTTTAAGGATGTAGGAGTATAAATGTATGAGAAAAGAAGAGGAAAATAAACAACTTGCATGTATCGAATTTTGGGCAAGGAAGGAAACATTCAGGCTGCTAGCCATCAATGCATAAAGAATGAAATCAATCCGTATATTCTAATGGTAACGAAACTGATAAAGTGTATGAAAATCAAAACATAAATAATAATGTCTAAATTAAAATAAACCTTATATATTCTTTCCATCTGAAAACCTACTTCGTCGTTATGTGTTAGATCTGGAAATTTCCGAAATCAACATTTAACTCACAAGAAAATTGACTGGGACTTGAAAGGCGCTTGCTGCTCGCTTTTAACATCCAACTGAAGTGAAGACGAATCTAACAAGGTGAGTTTTTTATAGTAATATTAATTTTTATGATACCCTTTTAGTGGTAGATTTACAACTAAAATATTTTGATTTTGAGTTTAAAATTGACTTGATTTTTGATTCCTGTAAATGGATTGATTTCCGCATAAAGCCGTAAGAAACAAACAATTTTGATTTCAATTTTACATTTTGATTTGATTATAAACCTCCAGTACATCTTTATATTTTGTGATGTATTTGTAAATATATTGATAAAATTTGTCTCAATTATGTTTCGGTACGCTTGAAAAGAACGAAATAATTTCAACAGATGCAAATAAGAATTCGACGACGTACTCCTCAGTAGCTAGAAGATATGAATGCTTTAAGCTGAAGGAAACGCATGCATACTACTTGTATAACATCGAATAATGTCCGATTCTATCACTGCTAGAGATTTTATTGATTTGTGAAGAGTAGGAAAACTGTGGTATCCTCTTCTACCTAAAGTCGAAAATATCAAATTCTTAAACGTGTCCAATCTGAATAGCTTTGCTTTGTAATTTCAAAATTATTGATCGTATTTTAAAAATATGTAAATAATGAATAAATGTACATACTGTTAGATGTTGCCTAAATTTATATTAAAAATATATGTAAGTTTAGGTTTATTTGCATATTTTAAGCACCAAGAACCATGTCTGGGTTTACTTGCAGAAACTAAATTGCTTCATATAAGCGTGTCTGTATTGAAGACGTTGAAAGTGGTAAGTCTCGTGAATTTCCTCTCCGAGGGCGATGCCATTTACCATGTGTGACTGCATCGACACAGGATGATTAGTTTCTGAGGTTGCAATGCTACTCAAGCCATAACAGTACATAGGTCGTACCGTCCCTTCTGGTCCCACAGAGGCATTCACAGTTGGAAAAGAAAAATTCTGGTACAGAAATGATTGTGAAATCTATCTTTATACCGCGGTGATTGCAACGGTTTATTCATATTCTATTGACTACTAACTGGATTATTTGCTGGCAACTTGTTTCCAATGAAGCTCAGTTTCAATCCTCTTAATGATGCCGAAAGCGATTTGATTATAGACAAAGTTCGAAACATCCTAATAATGGCGGGTTTGTTGCTACTAAATTGAAGGTCGCAGAATTCCTTTGCCTTTCAATACAGGCAATTGTTGATCTACAGAGAGCTAGTTATTAATAGAGAACGTATGACATCAAAGCAATTAGGACGAAATATGAGAGCAGTTCTTAGCTCGTAAATATACATTACCTTCATACATATATACTATGCAACACATTAAAAATTAAACTTATTTAACAATTTTAATTTTAAAACTAACCAGGAAATTAAACTTTGTATGTAAATATATGTTTTTTAAGTATTCTTGTACGCCTAGATATAACAATTTAGTTATTAAATAATTTACATTTGTATAATTAATTACCTCTAATACCTCTAAATTGTTGAACTAACTTTAATGGCACATTTTATACATTTTGTTCATAATGAAAGGTTTCTTGTATTAGAGGTTGAGGAATTAAGCAATCATGGTTCAATTTAAGTAAAATATCCCTTTAGAAGCAAAACCTAAAACATAATAACAGTCAAAAATTAAAAAGCAAAAAATTTGTATTGACCTTGAAGTACGACACGTACATACTTCAATTTCTAAAGAGCATAGTAGTTTTTAACTAAACTTCTTAAGCAAAATATAATTTATTTTCATATTTTCATCTATCAATGATGTCATTATAAAATGATTACTGCTAGGTATAGAATGATATTATATAAGATTTCTAAAACCTGAAACAAGATGTTTTCTAACAATTGTCTTCTATATTTCTTCTGAGACAGATAAAAGAAGTACTGCGTTTAAGAAAATAAATCAAAGCAGAGAAAACTTACGTTAAATCCCCAAATTTAATGTTATCGGAGTTCTTTCAAGACATATAAAATTTGTAACAAGAAACCTTAGGATTGTTTAGAGTTTTAGAAGTTCTTCTAAACATACAGATTACAGAAAACATACAGAAAGATTTCAGAATACCCTTAATAATGAAGCATTATTCCAATTAAATTATATTTTGAAATATAAAGTACCTTTCATTTGTTTGCAAACTTACTCGTAAGGTAAACTTCCATAATTATATTTATAGCGTTTTATATTATTAAATCACTTTATTGTATTAACAGAAATAAGAAGCAATTTCTCATCATAATAAGTATTATTTCATAGGGTTTTGTATTATTAAACATTTTCATTTTGTTAAGTTTACCATGCAGTCCTTTGAAAGAAGTAAAATTCAAAATTAATTTAAAGCTTAAAATTTTATCATTTACGCCTTTAGTTTAAATACATGTTTGGAGCAAGAAAGCAACGAAAGTGTTTACTTTGTAGAGTCATTAGCCTTTTTGTTTGAAGCAGGAGTCATAAAAAATGAGCAGTGCTGTGCCGGAACTCGACCTCGGAGTTGTCGAATACGCGCCGACTGTGCTGATCATTACACAACGAAGGCATGCTAAGAAGGCTTGAGAAATACCTTATAACTATATTATGTTTCTTGTAATTTTTGCTGCAAGTAACGTATAAATTTGTCCCTGGACGATAATGTTTAGCGCAAGAAGCTGAATTATTCAATTAATAAAAATTTAAGAAATGCATCTTTCCATTTTAAATTTACTTTTTCGAGTAAATAAATTCACGTTTTGAAATTTTAAAAAGTATGTGTGCAGGTTAATGCAACAAATCACTTCATTCTTATAATTTTCCTTTATTCTTATAATTTTCAGTTTGCGTAAGTTAAACGTTTGTTTAGGTTACGAAAATTTCAACAAGTTTTAATATTTTTACTTTATGCTTTAAGAGGAAGTTTAATTATTTGCTTACATTTTTAAGAGGCAGAGTAAAAAACCAAATAAACTAATTTTCTGTGTAATATCATAATTCATCCTTGTTTTAATCAGAAATAATAATTTCGTAAATCATCCTTTCCAGCAAATTCATTTGATACCAATAACCACTTTAATTATCTCGGAATCCGGAATGGCGTTTTTATGGTTACAGTAATGCGCTCATTCACACTTTGTTTTCACACACACACACCCATCGTTGGTAATTCGAAAGAACCTACACAATGTTTGATGGCCCACAAGTTTTGATGGACAGTTTTTCATCAAGATTTTAGAACCTTATAAAGAACTGGGTCAGATCAGCTAATTGGATGCTTTCTTTTAATTTTAAATACAAATATTCAGTATTCTGTGACCTGGCTGAATCTTTATCATAAAAATGACGAATTATTGCATGAGGATAGAAGACCTCTTTGTGATATGCTGCCAATATCAAAAACGTAAAATATTCTTGTTTGTACGTAGAAGTAACTAATTCACTATTTTAAAATGATATGCTACTCCTCTTATTAAAAATGATTATTGAAATGAATAAAGATGGTTTATTTACTATTTTTTCGTTATTAAAAGTTCACAGTGTTTACTACAGTTGAATTAAAATATGTTTGATGTATCTTGTTTACTCTTCTTACCTCTCTATTCTTTTTAAGAATTTTTTTCCTCTATTTTTTTCTCTATTCTTATTTTATTCTCTCTATTCTTTCTCTATTCTATTCTAAAGGTGAAAATGTGAGCAGAAATATTTCACATCCTTTAATTCAATTGTTCCGACTGTCCAGAACATTGCTTCGAAATTACAAAAAATATTAAATTTAAGCTATAATATTTTGCTTGAGTGGAAAAAATAATAGAATACTCGTTTAAGATAAAGTTTGTATTAGCATTATTAATCGTCGTATAGTTATACTAGTAATATTTTCCGAGAAAAACAGACTCTACCTAAATTGGGGATTTGTCATAAATGCATCAGTAAATACTTTTAAAAAACATTGTTGGAATCAACTGCTGTAACAGGTGCGCGGCCGATGACATTGGTTTCATATTTTTCTTTTCTATTTACATTACATAAGTTATCTTTATATGTTCTTAGCTGTTTCCTAACTATTGATTCTCGGTCATTACACGCGGTCAATTAGTTAGCAAATTATTCTTTGGTAAATTTGGTCTAAATTCTAAATTAAAATTAAAAGAAGCGCACAGCTGTTAAACTTCTCAATTGATTTTCAAAATTAAAAATAAACAGCTGCTATTGCGATTTGTAGTAAACGGTCAAACAATTAGACTGTGTATACGAATAGCAGTAATGGCATAGAAGGGTACAGTAACTTTGCTTAATTACTTGAAGCGACACTCTTGTTTGCCTTTTAGCCTCGTTTATAATGTCACTTAAGCTTAGTACATATATGGATCTCTTGAAAGCCATTATTCATCTCTCGTGCATAAGCTAAATTTAAAAACTCTTTTAATATACAACTAACACGTAGACGTACAGCAAGTAAATTTAGAAAGAACTGTTACATTTAACCTACATGCATCAACGTGGTGCGTCGAAAGGACATTGAAAGAACCGTTATTCGAATTTTAGAGAAAGCATAACTGAATTTTCATGTTTGCTGCTTCGGGAAAATTAATTGTCTCAACCAACTCAAATATTAAAGCCATAGTATATCTCATTCTGATCATTAATTGATTTTCTCTTCAAGCCTTCTTGCTTACTGCATCATTATACTTCTAACGAATTGCAGAGCACAGGAAGTACGTAAACAAAGAAAAACGTGTTATCACACTGTTTAAATGACTAATGATATAAATCACTTACGAATTTGCTGCTTTGCATTTTTGTATTAATTACGTTAATACAAAAATTAGAAAAAAGACTTTTTGAATTTAAAAACAATTATTGCTTTCGGATTTGTAAATGTTGTGCAGCATCCTAAAATTCCATTACCAAATGAACAGAATGATTTAAAAACAAAACAGAAAACATAAACTCTTACTAAACATTAAACTCACTTAACATTTGCAATATAATCATGTTTTCATTCCTAAGGAAGAGAAGGATCCTTACCTAAAAAAGAAGACATAAAAATATAATAGTGTATATATTCTTCACTTGTTACTTTATATGTTAAATTTACCTATATACTGACAAAAGTTGATTAACACAGGACAAATGTAAATATGCTATACACGCACGAAAGAAATATTTGATAAAATTACGCTCATGTCCATAAATTAAGGATAATGAAAAATCAGGCAAAGGAAGAGTTAGAAGCAAAAAAAATTCACTTATTTGTAAAGCTTATTTATTAAACAAAAGGTACAGAGCAAAAAAAGATGATCCTATATGTTTGATATTATCAAAAAATTTAGCGATTTTTTCTCCCTGGAGCAAATTACAAAAAAACCTATTTACATAAAACCAATATTGCATGGTTGGTATGATTGTTAATAGATTGTATGTCTCCCAGACAATGCAATACAGTCCGTACAACGCCTAGGCATGCTGAGTATCAAATTATCGATCTGATCTTGGGGGATATTACACCACTCAAAAAGCAATGCTCTCCGAAGTTCCGGTAGACATGTATTAGGAGGTTGACGGGCTGCAACTCGTCGGCCATGCATGTCCCACACGTGTTCTACTGGATTCAAGTCCGGTGAGAACGCTGGCCAGTCCATACGGGTGATATCCTCCGATTGAAGGCATTGGCTTACGATGTTTGCACGGTGAGGACGGGCGTTGTCATCTATAAACACAAATTATGCGCCCATGGCGACCCGAAACAAACGTACATGTTGTTCCAGAATGACGTCCCGATAGATTTGGCTTATCATGGTTCCAACTTGAACATGCAAGTCAGTTCCGGAACCCGGAATAATTCTACCCCAAACGAGCACTCCTGCACCACCGTAACGGTGTCGTTGAATGATGTTTTCTTGGTGGTAACGGGTATCTGGAGCTCTCCATATGAAAGTCCGGCGAGAATCAGACGGCAAGCTAAACCTGGACTCGTAGGAAAACATCACACAAGCCCACTGTTGCGGTGTCCACAATGCATGCTCTCTACTCCAGGCTAACCGCAGGCGACAGTGAGTTGCAGTAAGTGGAACGCATCTGACAGGTCTACGAGCATATAGACCAATCTGCCCTAAGCGTCTGTACACGGTCTGCCTTGAAATTGTCGTACCAGTGTCTGAATAGAGCTGACGAGACAGGTCTGAGGCTGTGTTCCGCCTGTTTCTTTTGGCAGTAACTGCCAAATACCGGTCCTCATTGAGCGTTGTAACTCTGGGGCGACTCGTGCTGTAACGTCTACTCACATTACCATCATCTTGGAATTATTGCCAAAGCCTGGAGATGACATTCTGGGCAATTCCAAGTTCGTCTGATACTTTCATTTGGGTACGCCCACATTCCAGAAGGCCGATAATTCTACCACGTAAATATATCATCCAAATGCGTCCTTTGTGTCATAACTATTCAGTTATTGCACTGAAATGCTTATAAAGCGCCTGCGAACAATTTTACTTCTTTGCCTGTATTCCTTATATATCACTCTCTTACACTCTCTTCATTGTGACGTACCATCGGTGTCATCTGGTTACTTCCTGAAATTTGCATATTATTCTTGAAGATGTTGTAGTGATTTTACAGGTGATATATTTATTTTAGAGTTCGATTTCCGCGTGACTCCGAATTATCCTTAATTTATGGACATGAATGTAAATTGACTGCCATATGGATACAACTATTTAATATTTTATTATGGACATACGTCGTGCCGTTTAGGTTAGTTTAGCCATGATTTTTTCAGGCAAAAAAAAGAGCTTTGAGATTTCGCAAAGAATAAGACCCTTTGAAGATACGTTTTATTATAAAACTTTAATCTTAAACTACTCTTAAAGAGCCCATCCAAATTTTAACAATTGTCAACCGGAATTCCTAATTGAAGTGCATGTATTGTTAGTTTTCTTATATTTCCAGTCATTTTGAATTTGATGTTATCGTTCCTGTCCCAGCAGAAACGGAAACAATTGTATTTGAATTATCGACGCATAGTTTGCTTAATTCAATTAAATACGAATACTTTTTTTCAGACCATCACTTTTTATGTACTACCACCTGCTTGCCATTTTGGGTTTATTTTCCGAAAGCGATATAAATTAGAAAATGAAACTTTAACTGGCAGCGATATTTGTATGCAAAAAATAAAATCATTTCTTTCTTTCTCACTCTTGCAGACAAACAAAATTATATCAGATTGCCAGGATATATTTTTTATTATTCAGTCAATGCCGTTCAGTTCACCTGCAAAGTTAAATAGCAAGTAACATTAGCAAAATCTTGCTCACAATTTATACTTGAACAAAATTTAAGTAAAGTTAAAAGTATTTACAAGTTACTTGTATAAAAATTATTGGAGCGGAGAATTTTATTAAAACGAGGGGTTTATAGAAATAATTAGACGAGGTGTGTTTCATAGATCATGGTTATCGTATAAATATATAGAAGGAAATTGTCTCTATAGCATATTAGTAATTTAATGAAGAGAAAGAATAATGTATTTCAGAGTAAGGATAAATGATAAATTAAAGAATGGCCTGGTTATTTAAAAATAATCAGAACTAGAATTTTAATTGTAGTGATTTATATAACAAAAGCAACCTAGAATATATTATAAAAGTGACCTAGTCTGAATAGACTTTAATTTAATACTCTCTGGAAAATATTTAAACTTTTCATTTTTTGTGAACTGCTAGGAAAACAATGCTTTGTCTTCACAAAAAATTGCTGAACTTCATACTTAAACGTGTTGATTTAATAAACTAAATGCTTTTTAATTTATTATTGTGCGTGTTTCACTCATAAATTTCGTTTTTGCATGAAATTATTACTATCTTTGAGTATCAGCTTAAGCATTTTACGGACACATATTTGGTAACACTCATAAAAACCTCATTGTAGGTTGTCTTAATGATCCTTAGTAAATAATTATTATTAGCATTATCTTAGAAAAGAATTATTATTTTAGAGGGGAAGAGAAATACTAATTTAAAATATATTTGTTTATGTGATATTCAAAGCTAGTTAGTCATATTTTTGAAAAGTGGTTAAATTATTATATAATATTACGTCAATTCGTTACTTTACATGCAGTTGCAAACAAAAGACATTCTTGTATACAGATACGAATCATTTTCGCTGGAGCGAAGAAAAATAACATCTTCGGGTCATGAGTTTTACTTACATAGCAATGATAATAGCAGTTTTCCATCCATAAAATTCTCTATAACGATACTTCTCCTAAAGCCAAAAATTATCGCATGCGATTATCATCATAACTAAATAACCATTCCTTAATTATTTGCAAAATTTTGAAAGGATTCTCTTAACCGTAGCTTTTTAAAACATCAATCACAACTAAGAAAAAAAATGAAGATTTGAAGAAAACTTAGGGATTCTCAATCAGAAGCTAAAAAAGGCAATACAGTATTTAGTTCTAAAATTTTCAAACTTCACTGAATTTGGTAAATGTGCTGATGTAGAGCTAATGAAGTTTATTATGAATCAAAGAAATCTCACCAGTAGCCGAGTAGTAAAAAAAATCACTGAGAATTAGTAATTAGTCTCGGGCTCAGATTCTGATAAATGTAGGATGCATGGGAGATTTCGTATATTTTCCCATTTGCAATTTGCCTTCCAGACAGTTTCTCTGAAAATTTCATTTATGAAGCACTCTTCTCTTCTGTAGATAATCCTTGTAAGCCTATCAAAAAAAGAGCTTTCCAAACTTATACGCGCATCTTGAATGTAAGCGTACTGTCATGTACTTTTCACTGTGATAATATTACATTAGTACTTGATTATTAGATATACATCTTTATCTGATCTGTATTTCAAATGAAAATGCATTTGCTTCTTCCAACAGATAAAGTAAGTCTGAGAAAGCGCCGGAGGGCTAGATGCCTTAAAATGCTTTCTGAATCATTCTCTTTTTTTCTTAAAGGTACACTATTTTATGACTTCGGGCATCACTCCGAACAAACCATTGCATTTCCCAAGACGCTTTTTTTCGTAATAACTTTCTTCTCAAAATCAACTTTCCTTTCCATACTACCAATTTTTTTTCTCAAGAATTTTTCCCTAGCCTCTATTTTCTTCTGAAAATTCTTTTTTGTAGAATTTCCTTAAGCATTATTCATCTCAGCAAAGGAATACCTACGTTTTATGATTTCAGCAGCCCTAATCGGATTAGTGGGAAGAATTATCGGGCTCCTAACTGTGTGTATTTAACCTTACATAAAATTTAATTAGATTTTTCAGCTGGAGGTAATACAACTATACGGAGTGTTTGAGAAATGCAAGAAAATTTTAGTAGAGAATGTGTAAAAATTTTATATGCTTATATAAACGGGAAAATTGCATATCTTGATATTCGTTATTTTAATTAAAATTGTACCGCCCAGACTAGAAAGTAGTAGCGACGTTGACTGCTGTACCGAAGCGCCGGGATTTCAATCCTGGAGAAGGCATGGATATTTGTATAGTGTCTGTCCGGCATGGAGACACTTCAAATATGCGGCGAACCGAAAGCATTTTCGAAAGAGTCGTGGTAGGAGAAAAGGGAAGGAAGATTCTCAGATCCACCCCTAGGTACGCTCTCTTTCAAAATTAAGGGTGGAACTGAACATAAAGTTGGACTGCCACCTGGTTGGGGCTCAAGGCGTTCGGCCAACGACAGACGCAATCTTGTGCTCCTTACCACGATAGTAATTCGTGGGCTTGTACTGATTACATCAGGCAGATTAGTAACAACAACAGTTAAAATGATAATTCATCCTATTTAATAACTAACCATATAAATAATGCCTATATTTTATTTACTCGGTTTAATGATTTTTCCAAAAATTGATGTAATCATATTGTATCATCGTCGAAATAATATTTTAGGGCCAGATTTTTCAAAATGCAATGCCTTTTTTTTGTTAAAAAACGCTACATTTTCAGAAATCTTCTTAGAGACATTTATCGCATCATTCTAATTTTTTAGTTGCGAACATTCACAACCCGGGCTATTAAAATTATTTCACTCGATGTATAAACTCATAACAATTAAAATATTTAAATTATTTTTCAGTTTTTTAAAATTATTTTTCAGTTTTGACAGCATTTTTCATTTGTAACAAATACATTTTTCTTTCGCTTTGTGTTATTAATAGCATTATGCTATTATACATTAATCATAATACTCTTAATACCTGCACCAAGAAAGAGAATATTTCTGGTTAACTATTAGTATTGCATTATACATTCAGTAGTCACCAAATCTGACGACATTTTCAAAGTTAGCTATGACATCATGACACGAAACTATGCTGAATCAACTATTACTCTAAAATGAGTACTGAGTGGCTAATCTATTTGGTTTGGTATAAATTATTTAATTATGACAAACCACATCAAGTAGGATGGTTACTGGTGAGACTTCCGATGTTGACATCTAGTGTATTATTTGTACACATAATGCGCTACCTGCTGATTCCATAAGTTCGGATATTAAATTATAGTTTTATGAAATCATATTATCATGATGGTATTCATAGACAGCAGCACTAATGAAACTGCTTGGCTCTAGATTTCTTACAGGAAGGCTAGAAGGTGGTTAAGTATTGAACATTAGGAATAATAACCTGAGATCACTACCCATGCATATTTTTGAACAGACATGAACGCCAGCAGAGCATAAAATGTATGCAGGGCATTTCAAATGATCAAAATGTACTTGAATAAAGAATTGAATGAATTAATTAATAAGAATTGAATATTTATAAGTTTTCAGAGTCTAGCTTGCATGTAAGAAGAATCATCAGTAATTATTCGCTACTATATGCAATAAAAATAGGAATTATATGATAATAAATAATTATTTGAAAAATGATAGTAGGATATTGCAGTGCTGAAACAATGACGTGCTAAGGATGTGATCTAGGGAATTTTGATGCTCATCTTAAAGAAAAGGTAAAGTTGAGCATTAAAATTTGTGTTTTAAAAGTAAATTAAAATTAAAATGTTTTATAACTATCTACGTATAATAACATTTAATTGTTGTTTTTTATAAACATTAGTAAATGAACGGGATCTTTCCTAATGCATTTTGTAAAATAATTCTATTTTAATACATTATAAAGAACCAAAATATATACTTATATTCAAAACATTTTTCTGTATGAAGTCAGGAAATTAAATTCACTAAAAATACTTAAAATAAATGATTAGTTACTATCTAGCGTCTTTAAAATACAGAAATTTACTAAGGAAAAATTCCAGAAATTTTTCACAGAAAGAGGGAAGGAATTATGAATTAACTATCTTAAAGCTAAAATATAACTATCCAACCTCCAATATTATTTCCCCGGAAAAAAGAATAAAAGATGAAAATAAACGAAATTTTTTTTT
>KK120582.1:142132-188847 GCA_000611955.2 Stegodyphus mimosarum | reverse complement strand
TGAAAACTATATATATATATATATATATATATATAATGCATATAATTGAACTTTTTTCAAAGTTTGATTCTTGATTTTGAAATAAAATAAAACAAAATATTGCAGGCTATTCTTAAAATGGAAGTAATTGATAAAATTTAATAAAACGGTAGAACATTAAAATACAAGAGCAAAAACTTAAAAAGCGAAATCACATAAAGAACTCAGAGAAACATATGAACAAAATGAAACTGATGGTGGATCTTAATGGCATACATTTGTTCGGGGATTTTGGTAGCAGTAATGGTTATTTCCTCAAGCTTATTCTTAAATAATTATATTCAGAACGTATCCGCTAATGACTTTTGTTTGCCAAGAAAATACTTTTTTGAAACCCAATATAAGAATTATTTTGCATAATTCACTTTTTAAATTCAGTAACTAACTTTGATAATGCCTTTTGTTTTGGCAGTCACTCATGTATTTTTGATTAGTTCTCCGGATCATTAGCTTCTTAAGACATGTACACAAAACCACAGACAAACATATTTTGAACAAAACATATTTCTGACAGTGTCGTATACTTTAAAGAGCTCCCTTTCCAAAGTGAAAACAGATAATTTATTTTACAGAATTTTCAACATTTTACTGATATAGTCTGTTGATTAATTGTACCGCATATATATATTTTATACATGGTCTAAGCCTGAGATCAAAATAATAGACATTAGTACCTTATTGTATGTTGTGGAAGCCTTAATTCTAATACGAATATGCCTCATGTACTATAAAATGTTATAAATTCTCTAGACATCAAAAGATGATATTAAATTTCTCTCTCTGACGAAATCAGTTTACTTTATCGGAAATTTATGAAGTGTACGTGCCATGTATTAAATTTCCATTAGATGTCTCTCATGAGTATAACTATTTCATCAATATTTTATTAATTAAATGGAATGTATAATAACGTACTATAAAATCCGTTCGCTGTGCTCAGCATCTATAACTCTCCAGAGTGATATTCAATTAGGTTAAAAGTGGATATATCTGGAAGAAATTACAAATTTCACAAGCAGTTAGAAATATGTTTTAAAGATTTAGATATCTGATCATTTATTGCCTGCTTTATACATAAATTTAATTATTAATTAGTCTACATTTTGTGTTTCCAGAGATAATATATTTATAAGTACAGTAAGTATTAAACTAAGTTTTTATAAGTATTAAAAGCACAGTAATTTATTCCCGGCATTTGCATTTGCAATTTCAAGAACTCATTTTAAATATTTATTACAATAAAATACAGCAGCATTTTAAATTTTATAACAACAGATTTTATGCTCTCGGTTTATTAAGGAATACTTGAATCCGTTTTTGGAAAAACGGATTCCTTACTCTGTCCGTACGTACAAAGGTCACGCAATCGTTCAAATAGATAGAGAGGTGAAAATGGATATTTTCTTTGAAAATGATACTCGAAATTTTTCTTGGTTACAGTACTTTCTTTACTTCATACAAGGAAGTACGAAATTATATTATTTTTCTTTAAAGTCGAGTAGAATCGCATTGCTCTAATTTTCTTAGATTGAATGCCATATGTTAAAGACAAATAACATAATTATAATTAAAGACAAATAACATAATTATAATTAAAGACAAATAACATAATAATAATAATAAATTAAATTTTAAATAAACGACTAAATTGAGATTTTAGAAAAAAGTAAGGATAATCTTACAGCCTCAGTTTCAAGTCAATTACCGGTACTGAAATATATTCTTTGATATGTGGTGAATCAAGGAGTCACAAAAGAATTAAATTTAATTCTCTCCCAAAATATACGACGAATGTACAGTGCTGTGCAATGTATAATAACTTGCCATTCAAAGTGCAATTTAATTCCATATGTTGTCATAAAAAGGCTTGTTTCTAAAACCTGGACATGGCATACAAGTTCTGTAATGCAACTCGTACTTTTTATACGTATTTCACAATTTCTTTTCCGTTTTGAAACATTGTATTCGCAACAACATTTCTAATGCATTTGCAGTTATTCAAAATTTGAATTTTTTCAGACGAAGAAAATTCTAATTCGACATTGTGAATTTTAATGTGTATTAGTTTCATCCAGCATAGGGAAGAGACATCTTAGACGCCTTTAGTTATAAAATATACTAATTTCTCATGAGAAGCGAATGTTTTGACGGATGATCAATACAAAACTTATACAAAAATATTAAACAAATAAAAGATTTCTAATAAGTAACAGAAAGATAATTAAATTTTATAGAAAACGATAAAAACAATAACAATATTCTAATATTTATAAATTATCTGTATTATTCTTTACTTGTTCAGTCGTTAATGATGGGGAAATGCATTGCATGTGATACATAAGAAGTTTCATTTGCCGTTTTTGTTAATAATGTGTATTTCCCTGAAAAAAAACCTAATATTTAATGCAACTTAATTTCTAATTTAAAATATATTAAACCTAATTTCTAATATCAAATATATTTCGAAGTAAAATGTTGTGGAATTTCATCTTTTTATTTAACAGTTTAATATTCGAATCCCCTTTCACTGATAAGCGAATAATCACTTGAGTGTGTGAACAGAGACGTAAGACTCAAGAAGGGTTAATTACCCTTTATTTCTCAAAAATAAGGATGACACAGGCAGTTCCTAATTCTGAGCGTGCAGCAAAGCCTTCACTTGGGCTTGAACTCAAATTAGTATGACATTAAACTTAACTAAAGCTTGACTAAAAGATATAGCTAAAGCTATTAAGATTCTAAGTAGTTGGCCCCTAAATCTCGATTAAGTCGGCGAAGGTAATCAAGGGCCTAAAGAACAGCCGAGGGTAGCAATAGCCTAGAGAGAGAAGTAGCCAAAGGCAAACGCGCGCTAGTCAGAAACTCGGGCTCTTAACGAAGTCAGTGAAACATCGAATTAAATACTATTCTTACTCATTTGCATTAACCGCGTTTCTGAAAATGCATTCTGGTAGGAAATTGTAAGCTGAAGCTAGAATGGATAGGAAAGATGCATAAACTTAAAATAACTCTTATAAAATTAGGATAAACCTTACAGTGTGTTGAGCTGTTTTTTTGAAGATAATACAAACGTTCGCTAAAAAATTTAAGCACGTAAAATATGTCTTGCGAACTCTTAGATTTTGTTCACATAATAAATCTTCTGAAAATGATGCCTGGTAAATTAAAGTTTTTTATTAATAAAATGGTACAAATACAGTTATAAATGTGTGTAGAATAATTTTTGTCCAACTCATGATGCTAGTCGAAATCTTAATTGAACAGTGGTGATGTATTAACTTTATAATTCGTCTCAGATACTTTGTGAAAATGCCTTCTTTAGATTTCCCTTAATCTAGCTCCTGGTATTGTCTTTCATTTCGAATGTATCAGCAGCACGATTTTGCAAACATTTCCTTCACTTAACTGCAAATTAAAGTCAAGAATTTCCCAGATCGAACTAAGCAGTAGGTCATGATATTCGTTTGTGCAATAATCTGAGATGCTGCCAAAGAACTGTTGCGGATTATGGACAAATGAAGTGCATGAGTAAGTGAGCTGCTAAGATGGCTTTCGACCACGGAGGTGGAACTAAGTAGAATTATATACCATCACATCGGAGAAATATACTGAGTTACAGTGTTAAATATATGTATTAATAGCAGTTTCTGTATTTTAAAAATCTTTCTTTCCCAAAGCTAATACACGTTTGAGCACCTGTAAGAAACTCTCAGATTTATACTTCTAGCCGAATGAAAACAAGCCTTGCTATTCTGTGATAAACTTACCGGTAGTTCGAAGATTATTTAGTTTCATAACTGCAGACTTTGAGCATTATCCTGATTATCTGCTTTAAATTCTGAACATTTCAAAAATAATATTATTCACAGTGGTTTCTGCTTAAGATAATGTCTTAAGATTTTCTCTATTTTATCAAGACCTACACTAATTTTAAGCATGTTAGACGTCCACGTTGCCCAGGCACAGTCCGCTGGTATTTTTAAGTGTCATATTATTGTATTAACTCAATGGAAGTTATAAGGTATATCTCCCACGTTCTTAGCGTGCCTTCGTGGTGTAATGGTCAGCACACTGAGCCGGTATTTCAGAGGTCCGTGGTTCGATTCCCGGCGAAGGAATTGCATATTTTTCATGTCTCCTGCTTGTAAATAACCTAATGTCTCTACAAAGTAATAACGGAACGTGACTTGTCAAGAATTGTGTTAGGCTACCACGATGGGTCTTGATTTCCATGTTAACTTTCGGCAAGAAACGAAATTTCCTTCGTCCTACATTTTCCTCTGACCATCTACTTTGCCAATTTTGTAGCGAGTTTGTCAAAGTTGCTTTTTTAATGCGTGCTTTCCATTCGTATGTTACTATAACGTTTTTGTATGGACAACTTTCCGAAGATACTAGGATAATGAAATGTAAATGGCGCTGTTTATTTGTGTCCCGTGTTCACGGAAATCACGTAAAACTATCACTTATCACGTCAGAAAATATATATCATGATTCTTGTATACAAATTACTGGTTTTTAAAATTCTGAATCTGGATATATCTGATCGTTTTTAGTTCATTAAGTGATTCTTCGTTTTTGAACTCTAAAAATATATCTAATGTCAAGTAATAATAGGTTTTTAGCGTAAGATGCATTTAATAGTTTCCAACACATGGAAAAACTTTCCTTATTTAAATCAGTTTTTAACTGATACAGAATACAGGGACACATAGTCCTAGTTTTAGTGATTTCATGTCGTAAATAGTCTGCAGTACATC
Source organism: Stegodyphus mimosarum (assembly GCA_000611955.2). Classification (NCBI taxonomy): domain Eukaryota; kingdom Metazoa; phylum Arthropoda; class Arachnida; order Araneae; family Eresidae; genus Stegodyphus; species Stegodyphus mimosarum. The sequence goes on along the minus strand of KK120582.1, from coordinate 184,048 downwards.
AATATAATCAAAACAATTTTTTTGGACAATGATACGCATGTTTATCTGTGCGAGTCTAATATAACACCTTCTGTTTCGATTTTAAATATTGATTAATTTAACGGCTCTTTAGTAGGCATTTAGTTCATACTCGGAAGTTTACTTTATCCATCCGTTTTAATTTATTGCTAATATCACTTCTCATTGGTTGCAATGCATCATTCTCTAATGAAGAAATCAACAACAGCTCTTCACACTTGCATTATGTCTGCAATTTTTCGAAACCTCAGAATTACTGAAATTATATCGGCCATGAGGGAAGCGTTGCTTTGTATAGTACCACTAAACGTCCGATTTACAATGAAAATTTTGAACTGGGGATGTAAGCAATGTAGAAACTAGCATTATTTTATCCAATCCTACTGCACATGTTCGTGTTACGATACGATATTTAGTATTCTTTCAAATATTTCTTCAAAACATCTGATGCATGTAACAATCTCATTCACCTTTGTTTAAATATTAATATTATTATTTTTTTATAACAATAATGTACAAAAATGTTTTAGTTGCATATAACATTATTCATTAATTTTCTTATATTTGAGAATCATTTCTTGCGAACCATTGATATCATTATTACATAAAACTGAGATGATTACCGCTTAAGATTTACAAGTTAATCATGTTACATAAGTGTTATTTGCTTTATAAATGGTGGTTTCATGAAACACTGATTTGAAATAGGTTATTTTTAGAAAACGTTTGTGTTATTTTCACGAATAGATTTTAAAATAGCTTTTATGCTTAATCATTTTTACTAAAAGTGTGATATATTTAAAACAAAAATATATATTTAAAATAAATTCAATATAATAAATTTATATAAATGTACATAAGAAAGATTTTAAACTTGTTAGTCACATGAAATTCCAAATCCCAATTTTCATAAGTAAATCTCACTAAAAAATTTGTTATGAATAGTTTTTCACAACTTATTTGCTTGAAAATGCATTATTTAATATTTTTGTTAATACTAGTGGATGTCTTAAATTTTAAATTTCTTAATGATTTCATGTACAATGTCAAATCATGAAAACATATAATTAAATTCAGATGAAATATTTACGTGGATTTTTACGCGCTTTGTTCGCTTAAACTAACTGCAGTGTTACGATAAAACTAACTGCAGTGTTTGCATAGATTTCTGTGTCTTGGACAAAGAATTATTAGTTAAAACTTGTGATGGAACATTAGCTGAAACAAATTATGCATATATTGATATTGTAAATCGAGGAGGTTTAAAATACCCAACAGAAAATATGCTGTTGTTGGTATCGATTGCATATTTACTTTCCCAGACTATTATATCTGAAAAGTATGAGAAGTATTTTATCCACAACAGGGAAAAACAACACCAGCTTCTTACAAAAATAACTGAGGCTCACTTCAAAACGAATGATGTGATGTGTTTTAGTGAAAGATGCTGTGATGCAATTTGCCATATAAAATAATAATCATGAGCGTCATCAAGACTTTTCTTAAACGTATGCTTGAACAATTACATAAAAAACATTTCTTTAAAGTCGCTTGAAACAAATGATGAAAGAAAACTGAAAAAGTTCACGAATCAGTAAAAACTTTTTTTATTATATTTGGATTATATTTTTTTAATGGTATGTTTAAAATCGCATTAGTTTAAACTAGGTGTATGAAGTGTACATTCAGATTGCCTGTAGCGTTAAAATGTTATTAATTCAGCATAATTTGTTATATTATATATAATGAAAATTTGAAAGTTTTTTTCATTGTGCACTATTTATATCAAGAGGAAAATAAAATAAGATAGCCTGATGCACAAACATAGTACGTGAAAGTAATTTGAATATTTTCATTGCATAAGATTTGTATGTTTAAGAATTATTTCACTTTCTTGTTATTTGTCTTATAAAATAAAACAACATAATTCAAATCAAAAATAGTTTCAAATAAAAATCTGGGTATTTAAGGCCATTGCAAGAAAAAAGTACCTAATGGCAGATGTTTGCTTAAGCTTTTATAAAATTATTTATCTAACTTTAAAATAATTGTTAATGTCAACCTAATCCTATATAAAATTATTATGTTATCTTGATGTTTAAAAAAATTTTTCACTACTAAAAAAGAGTGCTTTTGTTACAACTTCATGGCATTAAAAATCCCTCAAAATAGTATGTTTGTAGATTAAAATATTTATTGATAAGGATTTGTTTATTTGCATAAGAGTGAAGTAAAATAATGATTGCTTGATTCATGAAGATATATTTTTAATATAGGTAATGAGAAGAAGATAAAGAGAATTATCGTAAAAAATGTTTTGGCTTTTGTAGTACTTAAAACATTGCTGCAGTTTTCACTTAAATTAACTAGGTTCTTTTAAAGTTGTATGCGTCATGTTTAAATGCATGATTTATGTGAATTCAATCATAAATTTGATTCTGATTTGATGAGAGTTTCATAGTTTTTGCTGTATTGAAGAAAATGTTTTGGAAATTAGTTACCGGAATTAACATTTTTTAAAATAGTAAGCTTATTGTTATAATTCAATTTATGTGAATTTTTTCATGCATATTATGATTCTGAAAATAAAAATAAAAAAGCTATTTTATACTTCTCATTTATAAATATGATAGTATATTTCTAATGTAGGTAATAATAGAATTTGGATGCAAGTAGAATTATTATAAAAAGTTTTTTGTGATTATGATAAAATGTGATATAAAAGGCTTTTATAACTATTTAAAAACAGTGTTTTGGTTAGTCACTTAAATCAATAAGGTTCAATTAAAATTGTATGTGCCATGTTCAAATGCATGATTTATGTAAATTTAATCATAAATCTGAGTCTGATTTGATATTAGTGTTTCATAGTTTTTGCTGTATTGAAGAATGTTTTGGAAATTATTGGTGTATTAAGACTTTAGTATTAAGATTGGTGTATTAAGATTTGGTTTATTTGAATCTGTTCATGCCCGTTATGTTTCTGAAAGTGAAATAAAAAAAACTAATATCTTGCTCAATAATTGTGGTAGTATGTTTCTAATATAGTAGGTAGTAATAGGTTTTGGATGGGAATAGAATTATTATAAAAATGTTTTATGTTTCTAGTAAAACCTGGATATTAAGGCTTTAGTAGCATCAAACACGATGCTGCGATTATTCATTTAAATGAATAAGGTTTTTTGAAATTTGATTATTCCTCTTCAAATGCTTGATTTATGTGAATTTAATAACATATTTGATTCTACTATGATATGAGTGTTTCAGGTATTTCCTCTGTTGAAGAAAATGTTTGGAAATGAGTTAATGACATTAATGCTCTTTCGAATGATGTAGTTAATGTTAAAATTTGGCCTATATGAATCTATTCATTAATTATATTTATAAAAATGAATTCAGAAAACTAATATTCTCCTTATTTATGATCATGATGATATATTTATGAAGGAGGTAATAAGAAACTTTGGATGTAAATACAATTATTATAAAATATTTTTTATGATTTTGTAAAATTTGGATATTTAAGCCCGTTATGGTATTTAAAACAATGCTGCGGTTATTTGTTTAAATCAATAAAGTTCTTTTCGAATGTAATTTGCATGTTAAATGATATGATTTATGTAAATTCAATCCCAAGTTTCAATATGATATAATCTGGGAGTTCTGCATTTTGTTTTGCATAATCGTTAAATGGCATTTAGTTTATGTGAGTCTACGCTTGCATATTGTTTCTGAAAACAAATACAAAATCATCATAATACAGAACATCAGAAAACAAAATACCTATTTATTTATAATCTTCTAACCTAGATACTTAGATGTTATGAATGTTTGTATAGGTAATATAAAAAGTGTTTGCGTTTGTAGTAAATGTTGGATGTTTGAAATTTTTCCTTAAAACTATTTAAAATCATAAAAATAATTATGGAGTTACAGATTTAAATAAGAATATTTTAAAACTCAGTGTTTAATATTAAAATGTTTGGTTTTTATAATTGTTTGATAGTATTTGTTTATAAAAATATAATTTTATGTTTAAATTATTTGACAACTTTGATAGTTTCTTATTTTTGTAAAAAAGGATTTAAAGAATGATCTGGCATCTTAAACGGGAATGTTATGGTTTCATAGAATGTGGTAAGACTTGTTGTGGCTAATCTTTTTTAATAAAGTTTTCTTTTTGTATATTACGGTAATGTGTTTTTTTAATTAGAAGTAGATAATTCTTAGAGAGTACAATTTGTATGCTTATTCCAAAACCAACAGTGTTGTTATATAATTTAAATGTTTTATGCTTTCGGCAGCATTTAAAATATAGTTACATATCAAAAGCCTGAAAATCTCTTGAGACTATGTATCTAACATGCAGATGTTTGGCTTAAGTTAGTTTATTGTAAAATGAAACTAGAAAAGTGATTACTTGCTTATTTTTTATAATGAATGTAAATTACTAATAATAGCATGCTGTAACTGAAAAATGAGTAAACATTTGATTATAAAATCCATGTATCTGAAACTGCTAGATAATTTTTTTTGTTTCTTTTGTGTAATTTTACACACTTTCCTTTATATCATTCTATTAAAATTTGTTTCTTAGTTCTTATATTTCCTAATTTTTAAACTCTTAGATTACTGTTATGAAATGTTTCTGCAACCTAATTGACCTTTTGATGAAAATAAAAATTATGCTTTTGATTTGTGTTTTGTTAATTTGTGAAATTTTCTTACTCTATGAAAGGAATATTTCTATGAACGTTTTGCGAAGCTCATTTAAGAACATCTTATTAAAAATAATTTTTAATTAATTTTTAAATATTTAATTCCCTGAAAATATGAATTTATAGGTGATGAAAGCCTGCATGAAGGAATGCATGATATTTAATTCATCACATTATGTAAGCAAAACATTTACGAAAGTCGATAAATATGTATTGACACTATTTTCCAAATTTTTTGTGATTTAAATTGTAATTTTTTTAAATTTTCTAAATTAGGCATAAATACTATGATTACAGAGATAAAATAACCACATATTAGGTATATAAGGCATTTCAAATGTAATGTAAGAAAGCATATCTTATTATGTTATGCGACGATGGAAGTTCGATCATCGGATTGAAAGCGTAGAGTTCAGACGGAGGTTGTGACGTCACGCCAGAGCTTCTTTGGCCGTTCCTATTGTCGGCCACAATATAAGCCCACGAGGGGTTTCCGGCCATAATCTTTCACGACATTCGCCGTGTTTTTCGCAAGAATTGGGTAAATTTTAGAAAGTATCAGGTCGAATGTGTACTCACGAATGTACGGATGATGGATTGAGAATGAGAATAGTTAGTAGTTTGGAGGTAGGCTATTCAGAAGCGTAGGTGTCCTATACCTCAAGCGTTATCTGCAATTCGTGGAAGCAGTTTGAGGACGCTGATTCATATCGAGAAAACCTGGACAAGATTGAAAAAGATGCACAACAACGAATGATTTCTTTATTTGGCACTTTCAGCGTGACAACACAGGGCAGCTACAGATTCAAAGCTCTCATATGAGTTGCGACTGGAACCCGAGTTTCGTGGTCTACAGTTGTCCGAAGGCTTCATGAAATGGGGCTGTATGCCAGAAGACCCGTTGTATGCGTCTCGCTCACTGAAGTACACCAGAGAGTATGGTGCAGACAGCATATACGTTGGACCATAATTCAGTGGAGGATTGCGCCTTTTACAGATGAGTCAATAATCAGCTTGGACATTGATTCGCGGCGTCATTGTATCTGGAGAGAGTGTGAAACACGATACGACTTCTCCCTCATCAGGGAAAAGAATAATTATGGTAGTGGAGGTGTAATCCTTTGGGCAGGCATTATGTTGGATAGCCGCATACTCCTGCATGTTTTTGACAAAGGCTTCTGTTAATGAAAGACAACTCTCGTGAGCATGGTGCTCAGCTGGTGAAGGATTATCTAGGAAGTGAGGAAATTCGCGACATAGATTGGCCAGACAAAACGCTTGTCCTTACGCCTTTAGATTATAACAAAGACGCTCTTGGCAGGATAGTTTTATTTCCCCATTCCCCTTCCGAGTACTATGCCTATGTTGAAAACTGCCTTGTCAAGAGTGAGATCGACTGCCACAGAGAGTGCTCAGCTGCCTTTTGTCCAGTATGCTGACACCGTGGGCGACCTGTCCAGCTGTGAGAGGGACAATACCCCATAAAATGCTCATTTTCAGTTCTATATCACAACGTGGATTTTGGACATTTCTGCACTATGAACTTTACTGATAAGCAAGTATACATCTTTTTCTCTGTTATAAATGTGTAAGCCACGCGTACATCGTTTTCTCTGTTATAAATGCATATTCATACCCATTTTCATTAAAATCTGCACATTAGTTTCTCAGAAATTCGGCATAATGTGCAAGTCTCTTAATGTTGCACACGAATGTATTTGGATCTCGATACGTAAGTAATAACAGCGAGAGATCTAACGAAAGCAGTGTATGATATGTTTCCATCGCAAGAGATAGTTATTGTGACGTCATTGTGCTTATGTGTTTATTGCTGTTTGATCGATACCAAAGATATTAAGTAAAGTTTTGTAATTATTCTTTAAAATTTAAAAGAATCACAAGAATAGATTAACATTCCTAAAGTATATGTACTAAATACTATATGTCGCTTGAAAATTTTAGATAAGTTATAACAGATTTCAAAATATCATATGACAAACGGTAAAATAAGAAACTCAATTTAGATTTAAATTTCAATTTAGATTTAGATTATTAAATATTCCTGTTTATTTTTAATACCGTTCTGCGCATATTTTGGAATTTCTCTGTTAAAATATTAATGTATATGTTAACACATCATCCACGTTCTTTTAAACTGAACAATCTGTCAGTCATGCAGTTTAAGTATTTGCATTAATACGATTAAGATGTCGGGATTTTAATGATTACTATTTTTGAGGTTCTGACAAATTTTATTAAATGCCTAGGTATCAATTACCTTTCACATATACCTCAAAATTATTAGTATATCTTCCCAAAATCCAGCTTCACGACGTAAATTCTATCACTATTTAGGATTATCCTAATTTTAAAATGCTGCTAACAATGCTTTTGCTGTTTACAATTAAATGTATGTCGATTCATAGAACATACAATGTACGTAGATTAATACAACACACAATGTAGATTCATACTCGCAATGTATTTACTTGAGTAGTAGAATACCAGCGATTTATCTAAAATATTTTCTTCCTACAAATATTACACCGAAGTCTTATACAAAAGTTAAGAAACTCTGCTAATTTTATTCATCTTAACAATTTATTTATGCATGTTTTGAGACTGAAATTTAATTTTCGACCGATATCAAAACTTGTATGGAAGTGTTGTTCCCCCCCAATTTAAGCACCAAATCATTACGTAGAGTCTTCTGAAGAAATAGTACAATATTTCAGAAAACGGTTTACACATAACAACAGTTTTGCTTCTCTGTAATAATTTTGTGAACATTAATACAAATGCACAGTTTAACTTTTCAGAAACAGTAATGAAATTCAAAGCGATATCTATGTCACGTGTTGAATCCATAGTATCACAAAGAGTCTGTTTTCTTTACAACATCTTTGGTTTCATTTAAAATATTCTTGCCAAAGAAAAGACTCTTTTTCAGATAAAAACTATCTTCTAGAATCTTAAGGACTTTAAAAATACTGTGACAACGAATTCCTTTAGAATTCGATTTACAGATCTGATTAAAATTTGTATTAAATAATGAAACGTTTATTAACCTTTGAAGTACTTCAATACCCATTATTAAAATAAAATTGCTGGTGCTTTTATTTTTATTATAACAGTTTCTTTTAATACCAAGTTAATTTCCTTTCAAGTAATACACACAATTTAAATTCAAACTTGCAATGCATTTACTTAAATCCACAGAAATCTAACGAATATCCGGGATATCGTTTGATGCTTCTGTTTTGCTTTATATTTTCACATAATATATCTTTGCCTATAATTGTTATTTTCAATTGATATTATTATTAAATAAAATAAGAATAATAGTAAAAATCAAACTGGAAGAAAAACACATCAGCGTAAAATTTTAAATTAAGAGAAAATCGATCTTAGTTTGGAATAAAATTTCAATACAACTCATGCTATTTCGACGATCAATCAAGCGTAGGTTACTCTTAATCGAAACAATTATGTTCCTGAAGAAATGAGATCTGTATCTGATCGCTTGTTAAGTGGATGGAATTTTATTTAAAATTTTTGCTTCATTTCTTCCTAAGTAATACATGCTTATTAAAAATATGCTTTCTAGCTTATTCTTTCTTTTTAATATATTTCGAAAGAATGCTGCAGAGTCATTCGGATTTTTTTAAGCAAGAGTCATGAAATGAGCATTACCCTCGCCGGGACTCGAACCTCTCAAATACGCGTCGACTCTGCTGATCATTACGCCACGAAGGCAGGCTAAGAAGACGAGACAAATACCCTATAATGCTTTAACGGAATGATGGATTGAAAAAATCTCAGAAATTAAAACAGAAAATAAAATGTCTGCACATTTTTTTTTTTACAATGACTGCTATGCGTGTAGATAACTGATGTACTAAATAATATTCAATCCTAATTAAGTGAAGGTTGCTGCAACAACAAAATAGACAATTTTCGCTGGTTCTTATATTAACAACTAAGTGAAACATTTTGAATAATGAAAAATTGTGACAGCTTACTATTAAAAATGCAATTAATTTCAGTGTTTTGAACTATTGAAATTTGTGATACTTATTAATCTTTCTAACAGACTAATCTAAGCGTGAGATAAACTGATTAGTTACTTTTCTCAACAAAAAGAATACGATCTTTCTTAACACAACGAAATAAGTTTCGTATATTAAGAGCGTGGGCAAATAATTTCTGTTTTGCAGCAAACTCACTACTTTTATTCCAAGATTTCAAACAAATCACGAAATGTAATAAATTGCGTAATGACTGCTAGGTGAATTAATATAGATCTATCCAACATGCTTTATAATTTGCTGCACTGTCATGGGAAAAAAACAAGAAAGAAAGAGAAATAAAAATCTGGCTGAATTTTAAATCTAATATATTTTTAGCCACAGCAATGAAGCTTTACAAATCAAATTTGCATAATAAAACATTTAATGGAAGTTTCGAACGACCCCAGGCATTTGTTTTCCAGGCCTTTGCAATTATTTTAAACATGTTAGCCATGTTTATCTCTGAAATTTAATAGCATTAAATGGAATTTCCGTGTACACCAGGTAGCAATCATTATCGTTAACAGAGTACTACATGTGATACCTTCTTTTGTCCTTCTTTTCCGGATCTATTGGAAAATGCGTCGTTATTTATCCATTATTCACTGTTTAAATCTTTTATTCCATTCCATTTTGAAAATACGGTTTGCCTTTTTTAAACATGGGAATTCGAAAGTAATTTTCATTATTCGATTTCTCATTCTTCTTCTTCTCGCTTGATTGTATTCTTGATCAATAGTAACACATCGGGAATATTATTTCAATAGATCTTAAAAGAAACTTCTTATTTACGTCTTCGAAAATTGAAAAAGCTTTGGCGAGAATCCAATTCATTTCTTTTTTCTCTTAGTAAGATAAATGAAATGTTCTATTTTCGGTTCAAAAAAATAAAAAAGGGGTTTTGAACCTTAACGACCGTGAAACATTTCTACTTTGGTCGTGAACTTCCCTTTAAAAGTCGTAAACTTTTTTGAAAGTTGAATTTAACATGTCGTAGGACTGTCAACTCGAATGTGGTCCTTTTCTAAAAATACACTTTAAACTTCCATAAGAAAGGGAATGTAAAAATAAATAAGCACAAACTGAAAGTTTAAGTAATTTCTTTCATATGTGAAAATAAAATGCAAGCGAGTGTCTTAATAAATTTTAAGAAGTTTTGCTGAATAAATTAGGAAGCAATGTTATTTTATATTATGAAACCAATTGAAAACTTCAATTATTTAACATGCGATATGATTTATTTTGCGTTCCAAATAAAATATCGAGTAGTTTGAGATATTTTCTATGTTTAAATTTGTATGCAAAACACTCGAAGATTTTTTAAAGGACGTGAGTTTTGAAGCCTAAAATCGTGTATAGTCTAATTTTCTTATATTTGTTGCACTGGAAATGTCTTCCAAACTTTCAAATTATATTTCCTTTACATTAAATTATGCTTCCATAACAGTAATAATACTCGAGGTTTGACAAATTGCAACTTCTGAAAGCAATTGACAATCTTAAGGAATAAGACTTTTAATTTAGTTTTCATAACAGGAAAGTTCATTTTATATAAGAGCAATAAATTCTAATACAAAATGCTTATATAAAACGATGCTTGCATATTTTTCAGGTTTTTTTTATTATTTGCAGTATATCGACATAATGGAATTTGTAATCTACATGACAGGTATAGAAACAGTTAAACCGGCAACTCAGTGATGGAGCTGTTGGTATGTAAAAGATGCTAATAGTCCTGGTGGCATATTTAGCACTTTGTTTTCTTGAAGAGCTCATTTTTAACGAGAATTCCCACATTGTAGTAACCGCAATCTGCATTCTTGTCCTTGATCCCATTTAAGCTTTTTCTATTCTTTATAACAATCAACTCCGCTATAAAAAAGAGCGGCAGGCGGCATGAGAATTAACAGAAGAGAATAAAGAGACAATGCGGCATTTCCAGAATGAGAACTCAGTTCAGAATGTTTAGTTTAAGTTTTATTTCGATTGGTTAATTTTAAATTCGTTCCAAAATTTGAAAATATCATTGGCTTTGATGTTATATAATTATTCGCCACGTCAACTTCGTATAAGAATCACGCAAAGAATTGTTTTTAAAATGGCGCAGTTTAGGACGATTCATCATGAGCAGTAGTTACTCTTTCTGAAACAGAAAGGGGGATAATCAAATTAAAGTGGATATTTAAAAGACTATCGCATATTAAAATTATAATTTTGATTTGGATATTTTTTATTTAACATGTAGAAACGCGATACATAAAAGAGGAAAGAAAGCTACTAACTTTAATTTAGCAATAGTACTTTTAATCCCTCATTTTAATTTGATTACGTCCCTTTTTTGTCTTAAAACTGCTACTCTAAAATGTTTTGCCTGAAATTAATCGGCATTGCTCCATTATGTAAGAATAGCACTCTGTGAATATTTTTTATCCTTTGACCGTTCAAAATTTAAACAAAGCAAACCAGCTCTGTAAATACTCCTGTGCTGAAATGCGCAGACACATTCCTGCCTTCAACACGCTGGTCTAAAGTATGTTTTTTGTTTCTCGGCTTCACCATTGTCTCGAGATGTTATGAAATTGTACTGTGCTTGTTGTACTCATAGGGATGGGCTAAATCAATGTCTGCTATTATTGAATTAAAATTATTCGTCAAGAAATAAAATTTTGTGGTGAATCTATAGCTACGTTTTGCTTCCAGGTTCCATTCTTCTACTACACATTGTATCCGTATGCCAGCAACATCTATAACCATCTCGATCATAAGTAAAAAATAATTAGTATCTTCTTTCCCACGCGTCTTAAAGAATTACGTACATATTTTGCGATTTTTCCACTCAGAAAAATCTGTACAACAATTTCAAAAAATGCCTTCAACAAAATTTAAATTCATCAAATTTTTACTACTGATATTCGTGGCAATATATGTTTCTTATATATTTTAAATGATTTAAAAATATGAATATATAAATCGCCAACACGAAATCCAAACCATCAACTCTGCTTCCAGAAATTACATTTAGAGATTTTATGAATACTTAGTGCTGAGTATTATCGAATTATGATACCAGCATAATAAGTTTTATCTCTAATTCTTACTCTTATTTAAAGAGGGAAAAATACTTTAAAAAGTATGTGTACACAGAAACAAGAAAACTTTCTGATTCATATTTTGGCCGTAGTACCCAAGATACGTATCATAATCTCTGTGTCATAATCCAAAGGTAAATAAGTGTTCATGTAATCCTCGTAAATATCAAATGAAGATTACTTGAATCATAATTCTAAAATTTTTGAGTCTTAGCGTTGAGAATCGTAAATCGTAAAATGCAAGCATTTGAAACTTAAACTTTCTCAGGGATGTGTAACATATACCTTTGCAAGAGCGGAAACACATTCTACCACATTCTGAGCCATTCTAAAATATTATAACAACATTTGCCACAGCATTTCAAAATATTACAACAGCGTAAACGACTCTAATTTAGTATCTAAATGAGTACAATTTAGTATCTGAAAGGGAAAGTATATAAGGTGCTTTCACACTTCACAGCGCAGCCACTGCCAGCAAAGACGCGTGTAATGAAGCATATTTGAGGGGTCCAGGGTTCGAGTCCCGGTCAGAGCACTGCATATTTTTACCTCTCTTGCTTCAAAAATTACCTAGTAACTCTACACATTCTGTATGGAAAATTAGAAGCAAAGTATATAAATGACTTACTAATAGTAAAACTCTAAACATTTTAATAGCTTAGTAATAATGTAATAAATTTTTCAAAGAAATTATCAGATGAAAAGGTACAGTTTTGTGTTTGTTAGTATTTCAAGTCACTTTTATTCTAAGAGAATAAATCGAGTAAACTCTGAATCAATGTTAAATTATTAGTAAGAGCAATTTAGAATTTCCGTTAAGAGTTTGTTACAAGTTTTATTAGATGTGAATTTCTTAAATCCAAACTCCCATGATCGTGCCTGGTTAGTGTGAATTGGCGTTAGATTATTGAGCATTGTCTACTGCCTGAATAAAACGTCAGTTTAAAATAGCCTGTTTATGATAATTAAATACTCTTAATTATGTTAGACTAAAAATAGAAAATTATGATTTTAATCTAGCTTCGCTAAAACAGCAAAAGTGCTAGGAAGAATTATTCTATTTTAGTTACAAACAAACTCTAATTAAAAACCACAATTGTGCTCATTAAAGAGCTTTGTAAGAAGGCTAAAATTTCAGCTGTAGCAAAAGCGAAAAAAAATGTCTTTAAATGGTAGGAAAAGGTCCCATTTATGACCTTCTCCTTTTAGTGCTATAGTTAACGTTTCATTTACTAAAAGCTGAAACTTTATTTTCAAACTACTAAGCTCCCTTTTCTCTCAAGAATAGAATAAGCAAACGAGGAAAACTACGCGTTCGCTACAGTGTACATGAGAATGAGAATAGAATAATTAAATAGTCGAGAATATATCAAATTAAAATTTGTATATACGTTTTGAGACATGGCAATAAGATTAATAGAAATTAAATAACAAAAGTAATATTAGTATAACAAGTAGTAATAACAATTAAATAACAAGTAATATTAAATAAAGATTAAACGTAGGTGAGGCAATTGTTTTTGTTCTATTATATAACACAACTCACATTTTTCGCAGCAGCAATGAGCGGTAAAGCTAACAAAATAAATTAGCTCATGAAATTAATCAAAAACTTCACTGTACACAATGCTTCGGGTATTTGTTAAACTTTAGTAAACATTGATCAGGTGACTGCCACGCCATATGCACATTTTTCTCGTCGCCATTTCTAATATAAAGTCATTTCACAATTTCTTTCTTCAGACTGCAAATGTTCTCTTTTTTAGCATGAACAGCTAAAATATTTAAAACTGTTAGAGGAAAAAAAGTGATACAAAATAAAAAATAATAAATCCCATAAAAAATTCCTTTATTACCTAAAATTTAAAATACATTTTTTCGATATTGCAGGATAATACTTTGTAGAAGCGCTTAATTTACCAACAAGGAACTTAAAAAATGAATATAAGTAAATTTGTTAAATGTGATTTCATTATTTATATCAATAAATAAAGGACTTTAATATCTATAAAAATATTTGTATGAATAGTAAATTTGAAAACTTTCATATTTGTTAACATAAACATTTTAACTTTTATATTTGTTCTTTATGAGCCTTTGAAACGAAAATTCCTTATTATGAAAATGATTTAGAATACAAAATTTTCATTATTTATATTCATTTCTACACATCGCAAACCCTTTTTAAGTTAGCTTTAGCATTTTAAGGAATGAATTATGGTCTTTGGAGATAGTGTCTGCAAAAAGGAGAATTTTATATATTTTTAGGAATTAACTTGAAAGCTTGCTTTCTTTCAACTATATTTAAACTGAAAATATGGCTTAATCATATAACATATATTAATACTCATATAACATATATTCATTCATACGAGCTTATTTACATGTCTTATCTATTTCCAGTTTTCTCTCTTTCCATGTATATAAAATCATACACAGATTTAATCTTCAACAAGTAAGACATAACTGAAATGTAAATAATATAGAATTATCGATGGATACATTCAAAAGGCTTTGTATTATGTATTAGTGGTATACACTTGTACACGTGTATTAGTAGCATACAGAGGGTGTTCATACATTTTTGTGATGATTTTGCAAATATTTATATATAAACAAACATTAGAATTTTATTTTCTAATATGTTCAGTCTGATAGTTTTTTTTTGTTGAACTATCATGTTATATCTTGATTTCCAGGTTAAAAATCATTTTTTTAAGTCATCAAGGTTGGTTTTATTCCACTCCCCCTTCACACTCTTCCACAGTCCACCCAATGTTTTGGGATAAAGCTTATAATGAGCTTGTTTTAAAAGTCCAAATGCACAGTAATCCATAGGAGACACATCAGGGAACTTCGTTAGGAAACATATTATGGGATTATCTTTAATTCCTGTTTCATTTCTTATTTTTGTTCAAAGTAAAAGTAGAGCAATAGATTTAGAAGTACGGCTTGGAGACTTATCCTTATGGAACTTAACACAGTGAAAATTGTTTGCAAAAAGAGATGGAATTTCTTCTTTAAAAATAGGTGTTAAAATATACTTCTTATAGTAATCTGAATTAATTTTGACATTTTTTTCTACTTTGATTATTTTAAGTTTTCCGTTATAAGAAAATCCAGTAATAAACATAAAACCTTTAGAAAGACTTTTCTTAGTTTCTCTGAACCAACATATTAATCGTTTTCTACTCTTTTTCTATAGTAAACCGATCTTTGACTTTTGCAGTCAGATACGTATATCCATATAAATTAGGTTTTATGATTTTGTTAACAAAAGTTAAAAAGTTCCTACAAAGATATTTAAAGATTTTGAAGGGAGGTCTGGATTTTCTTTTAAAACATGAGATGCGAGTTTAGATTTGATAAGGAGCTGTACATACACTGCGCATAAAAAATGAAACAGTTCTATATCTCCCGTTCTACTGGGCCGATTTACGAAATTCAATTTGCGTTTTTCAAGTCTCAAAAGCGCGACTTAGAATATATATTAGATTTATATATAGCTTTGTCCTAATATACGTATTTTGACACAAAATCGGACTTTTTCTGAAATAATGTACCATTTTTTTTAATATTTCGATTCTACGACTCAAATTATGCCTAAATATTAAATTTTGTAAATTTGGTGCGAAATTTACGGAGAAATTAAAAAATTCAACTTGGCGAATTTTTTTTAGGTTTGTGCCAAGAATAATTCACTCGACAGACTCCTTATACATGGCAACCTATTTTCCTATCTCTTCCATCATGCAGGACGGGAAAAAAGTCACATCGTTTCTACTTTTTCACATTGTGCATGAGCGGAAAAAAGTCACATCGTTCTTACTTTCAAATAATTTCAAAGTGCGTAAACCACATTTCCGCTATCATTGCTTTCAACAAATGTGGCAAATTTCAAAACGCTCCAATATATAAATTCACGCATATCTTCGAAAATTTTGAATAAAAAGCTCTAATGTTTTACAGTTATGCTTAGAAATACATCTACTATAAGATGATTGCAAAATTTTTAAAGGTTGCAATTTAAAATTGTTTTGGAAAAATTTATAAAAATTATTTAAAAGTACAAATTTTTAAAATAAATCATGAAATTGGGTAAACTTTATTTGGAATTAACCTAAATTTCGAACTGTGTAGAAAGGAATCAAATAAGTTACATAAAAGAAGAGATATTAATAAATACATACCCTATTGAACTAACATTGAGGAGCTAAAATTTTGAGAGCCAGTTATTTAAAAACTACTAGTGCGATTTTTACAAAATTTGGTAGTTTGGCATAATTTGAGCCGTAGATTCAAAATGTGGAAAAAGGTGTCATGTCATTTCAGAAAAAGTCCGATTTTGTGTCAAAATACCTATATTAGAACAATGCTATATATAAATCTAATACATATCCTAAATCGCACTTTCGAGACATGAAAAACGTAGTTTGAGTTTCGTCAATCGGCCTAGTAGAACGGTATGTATAGAACTGTCCCTTTTTTTTTTTTGCATAGTATGCATATTTTTCCTTTTCCCCAGTAAGATGTAAACTGTATAGTTTCTTTCCTTTCATATTAATTATGTCAGTTATTTTACGTGTATAAATTTTAAAACCATGCTTATTTCTCTTCGGACAGCCCAAAAATATAACCTTTGGTCCATTGTTCATTTTTGAGCGATGTTTTAAAGAAAGGAATATTTTTAATCCTGCAGACGATAAATAAACCTTATTCAAATTTGATGCCAGTGACGTTTATATTTTAAAATTAATATTTAAAATAATGGAGAAAATCAAAATCGTTACAAAAATGTATGAACACACTCTGTATTTATCTGTTTATTTATAAAGACACTGTTCGATTTCGTTCCAGGTTCTTGTCATTGTATAGAGATTATCTCGATATACTGACATTTCACCAGATATTTCACTTGCTTCGCAACAACAATGTCTTTAACGTATGGTTACAGTAAAACACTTCCCAAAGGAGCTTCGGAAGTGACCTTGTGGGCGAAAGAGCTGGGTTTTTTCAATTAACTCATCTTGAACAACACTCACGAAAATGATATCCCAATGATAGGATGCCCAGTCTCATTTGATAAGAATATAGGATTGAAGTTCTTCGAACTGAGGGAAGCAAGATGCAAAGCATGTCAAGGTAAATAAATGAATGACGGGGTTTTCTTTGCCGCTAATACGAAAGGGCCAGCAATGCTGTTCTACTTAAGAGAACACTGTACATTTATACATTCACTTCCAAGTAGTCATTGTTATTTTATGATAATAAAGAGAGTTTTTCTATCGCCGAATGGGAAAAACTTTGCGTTTTATTGTTCTTGAAATATGGAACCAAGTTTCATGGGGCGAGCCTCAAGCTGAGCGTAGCATGCACATTTTATTGAATTTTATGTATAACATAGAAATTTTATGTATGGGATTGCTATGACATTTTAAGACATTTTATGCATTTTATGCTGTGCAGCTTCCTTTTTCGATGCAATCGTTCGCATCAAACAAATATAAGTAGCACCTCCTGCTCAGTTATCCGCCTCGGTGAGATCAGTTTTTTATTCTCATATGTTGGTAAATTGCGATTTTTTAGATGTGATTTAATTAGTTTGTTTTTAGGTTTTTATTAAGGTTTTTATGATTTTAGTTAATCTGCATGGAACAGTTGCATTATCAACCATTTAAAAGTTTAAGCGGCACTAGGGCTAACGAAGCCCCCATTTGTTTAGATTTGAAATTCTTAGTAGAATAGTGAATTAAGTGATTTGGTACACCAACTTCGGTGTTTTTTTAACCAGTGAGACCGAAAATTAACTTTCAATTTTGAGCATCGAAACTTTTATCCTTCTGCCCGTTGGAGGAATGTCTTGCTTTTCCGTAGGAACTCTAATTTTAATTGTAAAAATTTTTTTTAACTGTTCTTAACTTATTTGGTGTTTATCTGAATTCTGCAACTTTTTAATGATTTATTAAATTAAATTAAATTCGGTATTCTAAAATTTTATGTATTTTTGCCTTGCCGTGAAGTGAGAACTGAATTGACTGAATGAGATATATATTTCGATTGTAATTCGAGAAAATAAGTTTAAATGGAAGTACACCAAAAATATGTATAATTTAATCCCCTTACGAGGAAGTCATGCGGTGTCAACATCAAGTATTTTATTTTGAGGCTGCCTTTCCATAACAAAAGCCGTGTATTTTTATTAATATTATAGATAGTTCTTTTTCGTCACGTTGCACTTGCTCGGTATTAAATTACAAATGGATTAAGAATTTAAAATTTCTCTCCCGTTTATAATGAATATTCGTTTCCTGAGACCTATAAGTTTTAAAAGCAGAATATTGAATATTTATTCTTCTTCACATAATGATTATGTTGTCGAGAACATACTGGAAAGAATAAACTTATAATTAAACAGGAAATCCCTTTATCGAGTTTTAAAAATGTGAAAGGCTTTTAGGATAAATAAAGATTACTTTTAATTTTTCAAAACCTATAATTAGTTTATTTTTTATTATGTTAATTTTCAAAACCTATAATTAGTTTACTTTTTATTATGTTAATTTTGATATGGCGGTTCCAGTTCTTTTAACGATTACTTGCAAAATAATCTAATTTAGAAAAGAAACACATTTTATCTTTGCACATTAACAAAAACTGTTGGATTAAAATGTATCTAATAGAGATGTACGAAATTTGAAATTAGGTAATAAAAAAAATACTGCAGTAAATTACCCGTATGTATGCTTGGAATAATGTTGTAGAGTCATTTGGTTTTATTATTTATTTATATTTTTGAAAGCAGGAGAAGATAAAAATGCGTAATATGCCCCCCCGGAACTCGAATCAGGGACCTCTTGAATACGCGTCGAGTATGCTTCCAATTACACCACGAAGGAAGGTGGAACGAAGGGAGAAAATACCTTACAATGATCGACAACAATTTCTTCCCAAACCGATTATTACAATTATTTAACTACAATTGTCATAAACCTAAGACTATTTCATTCAACAAATAGAATAACACAATGGCATCGCATGAAATTGTAAACTGTACATTGAACATTGGAAATAACATAACAACTACTATTTAGTAAAGCTATAGTCAGTATCAATTAACACCCCCGCATTGAAGATAATTATAAAAGAATTGAGGATAATTGCCTTCGTGGCATTTATTGATACTGAAACTATCTAAAAAGGCCGTAGGGTAGCTTATGCTTTAGAATAAATGTCCTACATGAGGAGACATACCTTCGAACAAGTGTCTCTGGATGCCTGCGTCACCTGCGCCATTCCGACGCATAACATACCCGTAGATATCTGTAGCGCCTGCACCGAAAGTAGTAATCATTGCACATGACGGCATATATTGTCGCTGGAGACCTATTTGGCTACGGCTAACGATGCTGTGTATGGAAATCATATATCCGAAAAGCAAAGGCACTGAATCAGAATTAAGTTTACTGTTTACATATGCCTCGAATCGTTTGGAGCTAATTATTGTTTTGAAAAACTTAATTTATGATGTCATATTTCTTTCGGATTATAATTTCTGATTGATTTCTTTAGTAATAGAATATTTTTTCACCTTCATACAAGCGATTTACTACTATAAGCTATAAAACGATATTTTTTGTTTTTTATCTCAGTTGTTAGTATTAGCTAAATCTGCTAGAATATTTCTTCCTGTTTAACGGAACTATTCTTGTGTTCTGAGAAGTCTGACAAACAAAAAAAAACTTAATTTATCATCTGTTTGCATTTAATTATATTTCTGATCTTTTGTTGTTAATGATTTATCGACACTTAGGGTACGACTGATTAGCTTAATTGCTTGGCGTATTTCTCCACGTAACTAAGTTTACGTGAAGCAGCAGCAGCTTATGGGTTCGAAACCAGCTGAACTATTTTTTAGTTTCATTATCTTTGAAAATAAATATTTTTTTTTGCATCTGCAATCGACAAAGTTGTGCTAATATAGAAATCATTAATATTTCACATGTAATAATAAAATTGTACGTTATTTTTATTACACATAAAATGTTACTAGATTTTATGTGTAATAAAAATTTATTTCTGCAATCAACAAAGTTGTGCTAATATAGAAATCATTAATATTTCACATGTAATAATAAAATTTTACGTTATTTTTATTACACATAAAATGTTACTTACTTACATTATATTATTATTACACATACGATTTATAACAATTAATTATTTACGTAATAATTTAATATTAATTACATAAAAGAATTATTAGATTTTTACGTTATTTATAAAATGAAGAATTTCTTTTTCTTTCCTGTGCTTAAAATAATCTTTTAATATGAATCTGAATATCAACAATGTGTATTACATCTTACACTACGCATGAAATAATTAGTTTATTTTCTTCTTTTGTGTAAATGAGTGATAATATAATGCCTGATGTTTGAAAATTAATTGCTTTCATTTCCATCTTCGTCAATTTAATTCCTTTTTCTTAATTTACAATTTTAGTTATTTTTGATATCTTGCATTTTTATTGGTTTTTTTAATCACTGTTATTTTCTGTCTTCTACGAACCTCATATTTATTACTATTATTAAGATTATTATAATTGATTTTAAAAGTTAAGCCCTGAAAAGTAAAGGTATATTTAAAATTATTATGCTCGTCGTTAAGCCGATTAAGGTCTCTAGTGGACAGAAATCACGTCGCCTACTCTGACTGCTCTGATTGGTTTTTAACTCGGAGAAGTTAGATACAAAATCTCTCTGTAAAAAGATTTGTATAGAGATATGTCTGCTCGTGTAGACAGGGCTTTATAAAGCTTTAAAGTAGAAAGCAGCTTTCTTTAATGATTTTGCCACTTCAGAAATGGGATCCTGTAAATTTCACATTTATATATTCAACATTATTGTCAGTATGCTGTTTGCTTACTGTACTCTCAAATGGCGCTTATATTTTAACCTAAATTTCACGTTTTGGAATCTTCTGGCTTATAATCTAGCTTTTTGCCTTTCAATATCATTTAAAAAAATTTATTACACATTCACTGTGATGATCTGATAAATAGTTTCTTCAAAATGCTTGGTCTCTAAGTGATTAAAGACATTCTTTGGAACTGCTTTTCTTTGCAATTTCATCAGAATATTCATATCCGAATATTCCTTTCATTCAACTTTTACGCTGCAGCAGAAGACTGCTGATCCTTCGGCTATAGAAATTTCCTCACAACGTTACTGTCCTCCTTGCAAAAGCGATCGAATCGCCACCTCCGCCAGTAGAACCGCTGGAGGGCCGGCAGAATGGACTGCTACAAACTGTTAGACATTTGCTGTAAAGAAGATCACGGTATTGAAGTTAAAATGAAGAGTGACTGTGATAATAAACTAAGAGCACTAAAATATGATGGTAAGGTTAGCTAACATTGCATTATAAGGTTATACATTATAAGGTTAGCTAACATTGCATTGTGACCGAATAAACTTATGCATGGAAGATGAGATATGTGACCTAGCATAGGAACATTAATTAAGTAATTTACCCAGAATTAGCAAAGCCAGATGTAGAGAGATGACAAACAATATCACGTATGTCATCAATTTTATTTCTTGTACAAGCGCGAATATTTTCTTAAATAAATATTAGAAAGCAAATAAATTGGCCAGATAAAGAAAACCATTTCGCTGATGAATACACATTATCGTAAGCAGAAAATCTTACACGTGAAACGAGTTATGTAAACTCACTACAGTAGACATAATATCGTCACAAATTAATCTGAGAGCATCCGTTTAAAAAAAAGCAAATAATGCAAATCCGTAAACATTTTTGAAGAGTACCAGTTCTGCCGGAGACTATAATCATTTACTTGGAAAAATAGTAAAACTCGTTAACGCAAACTTTTTTCCGATAAGCCATGTGGTCGAATAAATATAACTTTGGCAAAGCTATCAATGAGGTTTATCTCTCTCACAAGTAGAAAATATTATAGCAGCAACCTTCAATAATCAGGATTTCAAAAGAATCTTACAGTTGTCCAGGTCGTCTATATGCATGTCGCGAAATTCTGCATTGGGTAAAAAAGTAGCAGGAGAGAACAAATTTCACAGCATCAACATGGCGGTAGCAAAAGAAACAGGGCGAACCCTAGAAACAGGCTTTACCCTCGAACTCCAAGCGCAGAAGAGAGCGAAGAACCGGTTAGGAAATCCCTTCAAAGGTTGCCTTGATACGATGACGATTAAGAACGATGGGGAAAAACAAACTCCAGGCTTGCTTGCACGCAAGCCAATGGTGCATAAGAAATTCACAAGGCTATTAAAAAAGATGCATAATTCATCACAGGCTACAAAGTCTTGTGCTAATTACCGACTAAGTGAGATCCGTGATGGTCCTGACTTCAGATAGAGATGACTGGTTGTAAGTTTAGGACTTAACAGTTACACTATTAAATATATAAAATTTTGTGAAGATGCTAAGATACACCTTATTATGTACAATTCATTGCCTTCGCATTCAACATATTTTATTCCTCGAATTTTAATTCCTTCATATAAGTTTTAAGCAAGTTCAAAAGATAATTGCCGAACATCAAATAACTTCCAAATCTTAAATAAAGTCAGTGAATCACAGTAGTTATTGTTTCTTTTAAGCATGCAAAATCACATTTTATCATGAAATTAATCCTTAGAAAGCAGTCACCAAAACCTTATCTTTTGGAATTGCTGTTGTCGCAGCAACTGCGATTACATAAAAGTACCTTTGACTTTTACATGCTCAAAAAAGCACATCTGTCCCCGTCTGTTCGTTGAGCCATAATAATATTTTTTCTATCTCGACACTGCAATTTATTTAATAATTTCCCTTTAAGCTCATTTTGATACAAGAATATCACATAAGAAAAATCTCCGTGTGGTAAAAATACTTCTTCAACACTAAAGCGGCAGAGATAGATAATTGTTACCCCGCCCCCAATTAAGACTTAAATTATTTGTCTGGAAGGCTTATTCGCATTTTTGAAAAATAATTGCATTACTATCTGAAAATGCTATTGATCATCGTAACAATTTGAAGTCAATAATTTCTTAAGGCATTAGTGTAGGATTAAGATGAACGATAATTTATGTTTCGTGTTCCTTATTCTTATCTGAGGCTGTGCGATTAGAAAAAAAAGAATTAACTAATAACGGCAATCAAATAACTTTAGGAAGTCTGCATTTAATTTTGACAATGCAATAAACAAAATAACTCCTTATCGTATAATAGAAAAAGTATAAATGCTTATCGTATAAATGCTAATGTACATTTTAGAATGCAAATAACACTACTATAGAAAGTTATTTTAGCTTTTATTTAAGACTGATATTCATCTAAAGCGAAACTTTGCTTTTCTTTCGCTACTCTAACATTTCATTCATATACATAAGTTCACAAAATATATTTTAGCCGATCTATTCGATTTATATCGTTTAATGAGATATTTATTAAACAATTATATGATTATTAAGCCGTTTTTTAATTATGGCTCATTAACAATCTCCTGTTAAATATTTAAAACTTTTTATTTGACTAGCTCATTTAAAATGCATTGCTTACTCATTTGTTACGAAAGTTAAATTTCCCCACAAATTAATACGTCATGATCATTTTACTTTGACACATGCGACAAAATTCTCATGTATGTGTTCAGGACCATCCTTATAGACAGTATAGGCCTAATTTACATTCTTTTCCGTTCTAAGAAATCCATACACAAGGAAATCCAGCTAACACAGCAGCTTAACACAGCAGTACTCTAAGGAGTACTCTTAAGAGTACTTCCAATAACTCTGGTCTGTAATTGGCAATGAACTGTTGCCCATGTTTTGCATTTAATTAGTTATAAGACTTCCGCTGACCACGGCATCATGCACATTTCATACCGATTGGATACATTTTTTGCAGTTTTAATACTCGATAAGGTGTTTATTTAACTAGATAATTAACTAGATAAAGTTTATTTAACTAGATAAAACTGCTGATAATGAATTAAATAATATGTATTTTCTTAATGTGGTGAAGGGTATTAAATATTCGTGCACTGACATGAAACATTTTTGCTCTTAAATTAATATAATATCCCGTAAAATATTTTTTTCCTCTAAATACCGTCCTATCTAACACTTCTGCTCTTTCTCCTAATATTTTCTTAGTCATACCATGCAGAATGTAAACGTGAGAGGTTGATACATATTTGCTCTTGCTTAGAAGTAGATACAATAGTTGAAATTTCCCACAAATAAATATGTCATGATAATTTTACTTAACATAATATTTTATCTTGCATAATAATTTAACCGTTTGCTGAGATTTGAACACGAGTCGAATTTCAGTGTTTAAGTACCGCTCTTGTATATGACAACAAAACTGATAGAACAAGTCAAACAAAATGATATACGAGAGTGGGAAGACCACATCTGCTTTCCGGCGCTTCTTTTACACTTCCACTCAGCCGAGGGAGACGGCCACTAACTGGGAGATAGGAAAACATTCTTCAAAGCCAACTTGAAGCCGCGCAATGGTTAAATGTAACAGACTGTAGACATGTTAAGAAATACATGCTCCTGAATTGACGTTTTGAACAATGTGATCTGAATTTGAACTGCTTTAGTGACATAATTTGGCCATTTTATTTAAACCTTGCCTACATATTTATCGTTGTGTTGTTTATTAAACATATTATTCGGTAAAAAAGTGTTTAATAGCTCCAGTCAAAGAAATTGGTCCCGTATGCCCATAGTTATGGGTTTCGAAAGAAAGTAAAATAGCTCTTCAAAGCACAGAGTTCTCATTTAAATATTCTGGTTTCCTGTTAATCGATTCCATATAAAGTCTATCTAATAAAGTCGTCATTTGATTTATGAATGCTTAAAATTTCTAAGTTGCCAAATTTAGAAATATAGAAATAAATTTTAAAATAAAGTCATACTCAACCAACCAAACTAAGCAGTCTAATTTTATATTAGAAAGGGACAACTATTATAATTATAATCAATGTATTTAATAAGGAGCTCAGAGATAATAATATAGTTCAGAAGAGAAACTTAAAATTTTGGAAACAATTTGAAGAATACTCAAATATATTTCAATTATATCGTAAGACCATATTTAAATTTCATATTTAAATGTTTTAAATGAGGAAATTAGCATTCAGTTTCAGATTACAATTGATTTATAATTTAATAATAATTTGTGTCCAATTTATAATTTTTATAGCAATGCGTAAATTAGCTTTCGTAGAATCTTAGCAAATTAAAAATTAGTATAATTAATATTTGATCTAATCCAAAATATTATGCTGTTTTGAAATGATACTTATCTAGCAATTATTGAAAGTGTAGTAACAGATATACTATCAAAATGTATCCCTAAATTAAACTGAAATTTTCCAATAAAATTTTGAAAAACTGCTCTTCTTTTGGAAATTCGAAGTACGTACCGAACATTGTTCTCATGGGAGATATCCATCATCTCTTTTTCATTCTCCAAGGTAATGTTCTCGAGGAAATAAAGGGAATGTCTGAAATGAATGATTACAAAACCGGTTGCTTTTATTTTTCCTGGGAGAAAATGAACATCGAATGTTCTTGCAACAAAAAGATTGTACTTAGAAATAAAATTTATCGAACTTGTTGGAGTTTTAGATGAAGCAGGAATCCCATTTAGCCTTTGCAATATGGCCTTAAATTCAATTGTTTGATCGTAAAACCATTCTGCAACACAGCGTATTTTTTTTTGTTGTTGTTGCTTAAAATTCCGTTTAGGTACTTACTCTTAATACTTATATTACTTTACCTTGCTTCATATTTTGACATAACAGTCCAAATTATTAAACGTTTCTTCCCTGTTTAGGTTAATTTTATGCACAAATGGAATTTGAGACAATAAATAACACTGATAAAGTTATTAGTTTATTTTCTCTTTCACTTAATCTTTTTAAATAACATATTTAAGCGATGAATAGTTTTAAAATAATCCCAAAACTTAATTAACCTTTGCGATACATATTCCAAGCAATAGGACATGTTAGCGGTTATACGGTTTTAGATATTCAAGCAGTATTAGACAATGTGAGTGAAATTTAGTCTTAAAGACTTTATTATGTTGTTACGAAGTCTTTATACATATTGTTACGGATTTTGTATGTATTATTTGGAATTGTAATTAAAATTGCTTTATTTTCCCATGCAACGCAAACGATTTTTGAAGTGAAAACTATGTCGGAAAAGTAAAAATAAAAGAGAGCGTGAGCATATGATGAAAAGACCTCCTGGCAAGTATATAAGACTCAATTCTCTAGATTTGCGGAAGCAAATGGATGGGATTCCAAGCTAGGGCCTATCATCTTGCTGCTTCTCTGAGAGTAGACGCAGCGGATATCCTTCAGATTCTTCCCGAAAAAAAAAGTCTAGATTTCGAAGTTTTGTCCGGCGCTTTAAAGTTGCGTTTTGGAGAGAAGTGTTTAAAAGATTACAGCAGGTTTTAGTTAAAATCCTGTCAACAGAAGCCT
The DNA here is from genome assembly GCA_000611955.2 of Stegodyphus mimosarum. NCBI lineage: Eukaryota > Metazoa > Arthropoda > Arachnida > Araneae > Eresidae > Stegodyphus > Stegodyphus mimosarum. The sequence goes on along the minus strand of KK120582.1, from coordinate 157,611 downwards.
ACGGAAACACTCCAGGAGCTCGCCGCGGATGTTGAAAGGCTGCCCCATCTTGCCTTTTCGGAGTCCTCGACAGAAACAAGGGAAATCCTGTCCCTGCAATACTTCATCGATGGCATCCGGGATCCTGAAATACAGAAAGCACTGAGAATGGCTGATGTGAAGGACTTGAAAAGCGCTCTAGTGTACGCCATGAAATTCGAGGCAGCACAGCAAGCCGCTCGTAGAGACCGCCGCCCAATCAGAGCTGCTCACATACAAGAACCAGTGGATCAAATGACTGCTCGCGTAGACGATTTAACCAGAAAAGTGTATGCCTTGACAGGGGATATTGGTGACAAGAAAACAACCGTAAAGTGCTATAACTGCGGGGCTGAAAGGCACATTCGAAGAAACTGCAGAACACCCCAGGGCTCGGATGATCGCGCCTGTCAAGAAGGAGGGAAACTAATTCGTGGTCATCTCGCGGGGCGGAGGTTTCCAGATAATGAAAAGCCCCAGTTTAAAGCGCTTCAGATTTCTGCCGTGAGTGGCGGCAATAACGGACTTTTCATCATGGGACACATCAATAGAGTTCGTTGTAATATGACGATCGACACTTGAGCAAATATTACCATCATCCGAAAAGATTTGGCTCAACAGCTCGAAGGTAAACTTGTCTGGACGCCACCCTGCGTTATCCTCCAGACTGTGTCCGGCGAGAAGATCAATATAGAAGGGAAGTTAAACGTTCACATCACGTTTGGAAGTGCCGCCTAACATCACACTGCATATGTAGCAGAAATTACAGACCCTTGCATACTCGTATTGGACTTTCTAAGGAAATACAATTTTTCCTTGTTATTTAAAAATAACGAGCAGCATTTCGTCTCTGAGGACATAACCTTATTTGGGATTAATAATGGAGTGAAATCTGTCCACAAAATCATAGCGCAAGACAATATTACAATACTGGCAAGAACAGAAATTTTACTTCCTGAATCCTCAGCCGAAAATAGAAATTTCCTCTATGGCTTCATGGAATATCCCAAGAATTGTAATAGCCCTAAAGGAGTACTAGTAGCCTCAGCACTCGTCGACCTGTCAAGGACTGTTATCTCGGTGAGTATTACCAATGTAACTGGCAAGGCGAGAGTTATTAAGAAAGGTGAAGTAGTTGCAGAATGTACTCCGGTAACCAGCGTTGAAAGAAAAAGTAACATCTCAGAAACCGTGTCTTGAGAGGAAGTTATTGCAGAATGCGCAATTAAACTTCAATTTCGGGAAGAAAGGAATGCTACCCAGCGTGTCATTAAAGATCTTCAAGATGTTTTCTGCCGCTCGTCTTCTGAGCGGGTCGAACCAGTCTGACTCAACATAGAATCGATACTGGTGTTCATCCACCAATCAAGAAACATCCAAGACGTCTGTCGATTGCGAAACAGGAAGACGTACCAACACTTTTAAAGGACATGCAAGAAAGCAATGTTATCGAGACTTCAGCAAGTCCCTGGGCATCTCCCATCGTCCTGGTAAAGAATAAAGACGGGTCAACCGGATTTTGCATTGACTATCGCCGGTTGAACGAGGTTGCGAAGAAAGACAATTACCCTCTTCGTAGAACTGACGACATTCTGGACAATCTTTCTGGAAGCAAGTGGTTCTCGACACTTGACTTAAAGAGTGGATATTAGCAGGCAGAAATACATCCTGAATGACATATATACTTTACTATAGGAGATTCGTGAAGGATTTTTCTTCCACCGCAAAACTCCTTCACAAGCTAACAGAGAGCAAGCAACAGTTCGTGTGGACAAACGAATGTGAGGATGCATTCAAGAATCTCAAGGAAGCTTTAAAATCTGCTCCAATCCTGACGTATCCTCAGATCGACAGACCATTTATTCCCGACACGGACGTGAGTAACGAAAGTGTCGGCACTGTTTGTCACAAGAAATAGAGGCCGAGAACGTGTTTCCTGTACTGGACGTGTTTCCTGTAGTTTACTGGAACGTGAACGTGTTTCCTGTAGTTTACTGGAGCAAGAGCCTGTCTAAGCCCGCGAGGAATTACTGTGTCACCAGGAAAGAGTTGCTCGCCATATTCAAAGCCGTAGAACATTTCCATCATTATCTATATAGCAGAAAATTCCTGCTTCGCACGGATCATGTATCATTGGCCTGGCTTTTAAATTACAAGAATACTGAGGCTGATCTAGCCAGATGGATACAGAGACTCCAGGAATATGACATCACTATCCGTCATCGTAAGGATCATCGCACGAAAACGCTGACGCCTTGTCTAGAAGACCTTGCCCAGAAAACTGCCGATATTGTTCCAGGGTCGAAGCTAAATACCAGCTGCTTAATCCAGTCGCACGACAGATTACAACATCAACATCGGCTCATCCAGACTCATGGGCTGACAAGGCCATCAGGAAAGACCATCTGGAAGACCGTGACATTAAACCCATAATTGATTTAATGGAGACCTCAAACAGAAAACCAACCTGGTAGGACATTTCGAGCTATAGTCCCACGACAAAACAATATTAGGCTGTCTGGGACTCACTCCATATTCGAAACGGCGTCTTGTACCGTATATTTGAATCAAATGATGGAAAGACATCCCGATGGCAGCTGCTACTCCCAAGATCCCGGACGTCCTTAAAGAACTACATAGCAGCCCTGCAGGAATCCACTTCGGAATAATGAAGACCTTGCAGAGAATTCAGGAGCGTTTCTACTGGAATAATGCTAAGGATGACGTGCAAAAGTGATGCCGATCTTGCGATGCCTGTGCAAGTCGAAAAAGGACCGAAGAAACGCAGCCGAGGGAAACTGCAACGTTACAATGTAGGAGCCCCTTTTGAACGTATCGCATTTGATATCATAGGATCTCTGCCACGAACTGCTGATGGCAACAAATACATCCTCGTTGTCTCTGGTACTTCAACAAGTGACCTGAAGCATATCCTATTCCTGATCAAGAGGCTGTCAATGTAGCAGAGATGATGATAGAACACTGGATTTCTAGGTTCGGAGTGCCTCTTCAGTTACATTCCGATCAGGGGCGGAATTTTACCTCGGCTGTAATCGAAGAACTTTGCAAACTACTCGGCATTGACAAAACCCAAACGACGCCTTTACATCCCCAGTCGGACGGCATGGTAGAGAGGTTTAATCGAACCATCCTCAATAACTCGATAATGCTTTCCAAAAAACAACAGGATTTGGACAAGAAGTTACTTCTGTTTTTACTGGCTTACCGCAGTGCTGCCCACGAGACTACAGGTTATTCGCCATCTCAGATGCTCTTCGGTCGTAATCTTCGTCTGCCATGTGATCTTTTGTTTGGTCGCCCTTCGGATGCGCCTTCATCGCCTGAGGAATACATTCAAGATCTCCAGGCCCGGTTTGAAGTGATGCCCAACTTTGTACGACAGCGAGTCAATTTGGCGACGGAGAAGATGAAGACCGGCTACCACACGAGAGCTACTGGACATCGTTTCAACGATGGAGACAAGGTGTGTTTATGGATTCCGACTCGTCGAAAAGGACTTTCTCCGAAACTACAGTCACCTTGGAATGGTCCTTACACAGTCCTAAACACGCTGAACGACGTCGTGGTTCGGATCCGTAAGTCATCGAACTCTAAGCTCCATTACGACATTACGTCCATTACGACAGGTTAGCTCCTTACTATGGCTATTGATATTATTTGATTTGCTGAGAGTTACTTACTGCAATTATTGTTTATTTTGCTATTGGAATGTAATGTTTATTATTGCATTGACGCCTTAGTTGTAAGTTTGGCTTCCTGTACAGGGAATATACTGCCCGGGACGTGTAGTCGTTGGGAAGGGATTTCGTATTCATTTAACTATTTATTTGGAATTGTAATTAAAATTGCTGTATTTTCCCATGCAACGCAGACGATTTTTGAAGTGAAAGCTACGTCGGAAAATAAAAAATAAAAGAGAGCGTGCATTTAATATTTAATGAATGAATATCTCGTAATTGCTGTTGCCATTTAAAAAACTGAGAAAAATCGAGGTTTTACCAGAATGTTCCAGTAAATAATTAAAAAGCTTATAGAGGCCGAATTGAAACACTCATTCCAGTTGTAGTTGTAGCCGTTTGAAGCGAAATGTTTGTTTACTTAATGCTGTTATTGATTTTAGCGATTTCGCTGTGAGATTGGAAAACTTTTAACTGTTTTTCACTTGAGTTTTGCTTGTTTCGCACCTGCTTTCACTTGAGTTTGTTTTCACGAATTGTACGAATATCTCTGAAGAAATATTTCAGCATTTTGATTTATTTTTTGTGGAAAGAATAAATTTTTTTAACTTTTTTAACGACTTGTGTATTCAATCCATAACGAACCCGTACGCACACAACAATATCAAAACAAGTGATTTCTTTAGAAGATTATAAGCAGTATTTTTAGTTCTATGAATAATAATATATCTTCTTAATTCATAAAAAACTATTCTCAAATTTGATCTATGTATATGCATCATACTTTTCTTTTTGATATATATATATCTATCAAACTATTTGAAAAATACCCTGAGAGATTCCTTTAATAAGCGGATAGATTTTTTAGCTGGCTAATAGAGGCTCGCTAAGAGCTTTTTTTGCGGTCCCCTGAGACTGTCAGAAAACTCCGCCCTGAAGCAAAATTCCCTCCCTATACGAGACTGAAAATTCGTCTCGTATTTTCCACTAGGTGTCGCCCAGACATTATAGTGGTTAGGGAAGCTTACTGCGGTATCGAAAGGTTTGCATTCAAATGCCGGAAAAGGAATGGTTTTTAAGTGTCCATCCCGTCTTAGGAGGTAACAGTGTCTTGCCTGCACAATAATAAAACGGCCACCATGTCTGACCTTACGAGTGGAAAATCTTGATTAGGCTAATGCCCACTGTTAGATCAAGAATTTTCCACTAGGACGGTTACGTCAGTACGCATGGTCAGTGTAGATACGATGCTTTATCGAGTGGTCAGGTTAATTTCAATTTTGCCTTTGTAACAGTAACTGTATAAACTTCCAAATTTAGTTAAACCATGAACCCTCCAAAAAGATGTAAAGTTAGTGACGAATGTCGTATGTTTAATGAAGAATGGACAAATATTTCTTTGGTTGTTCAAGAAGTAAACTAGTGAGTTTATGCGGCATGAAACGATAGCCATACTTAAAAAGTAATATCTGAAACGGCATCCCGAAACGAAATGTAGCGAATTTGAATGCAGTCTTTTCAAAGAAGAAACCAAATATAAGCTGCAGGGTGTGTAAAGACTGAAGAAACTTCTGACTGTTTTCTTACTTACAAAGAAATCAACACTTCAAAATAGAGCTACAGAAGCAAGTTTTAAGGCAGCCCACAACCTTACTAAACGAAATAAACATTTTTCGGATGGCGACTTTATTAAACAGTGCGTGGTAGAGCATGCAACCATATCATGTCCTGATGTGAGAAGCAAATCTGAAACCATTTCATTGTCAAGAAGGACTTTAGCGGGTCGCATTGACTCAGTTAGCAACGAAATCGCAGAATAGCTGAAGACTCCGACCAAAGGCGTTTTTTGGTTTTCTTTGGTAGTGGATGAGAGCAAGATAAAGAACACATGCACAATTACTCATCTTGAACACGGAATTAATGAAAATTTCTTCATCACAGATAAATTACTCCGCATGAAAACATGAAAGGTAAACCAGTTGCCCAGACTTGCTTGAGGGCGTTGGGTGCAGAAAAATGATTTGCGCTGGAACAAAATGGCAAGTATTGCAACATATGGACAGAGCTTTCAGTAGAAAAAATATAAGTTGGATTAAGCTTTTAAAACCTAAGTTGAAACACAGGGCACAGACAGTGACATCTTGTGTTTTCCTTGCATTTTGCATCAGAAGAGCCTTTGGAAAAGTTTTACTGGATTTAAAGCATGTGGTACAACCTATTGTTAGTGCGATGAACAGAATTAAAGCAAGAGCACTCCAACATCAATAGTTCAAACTTTTCTTGAGGATGTGGAGGTAGAGTATGAAGACATAATTTACCACAAACAGTATGATGCAATTGAGCCTGGAAAATGATAAAATGAGTCTCTGCATTCAAGATGAATTCTTCTTATTTCTGGACATACCTTAAGGAGATGTCTGATTTTGTTACAAAACAGGATGTGAGGAGTAGAGATATGATACGATGTTTGCACCTCAAGTATTTGAGAAACTGAATGCGCAGTATGTGACATGACAGGTAAAGGGGTTGTTTAGATGATGTGGAAGCATGTAAAGTCATTAAAAACAGAACGATCTATTTCTAAGGCAAGCAGGTGAAGACATTTTTGTCATCTCACTCTATAAAGTACTTATCCCGCCTTCTTCGCACGCCTTCGTGGTGTAGTGGTCTGCATGCTCGACGCGTAACCGAGAGGTCCGTGGTTCGATTCCCGGCGTTGCTTATTTTCCCCTCTCCAGCTTCGTAATAGCCTAATGTCTCTACACTGGCGCCGAAACTAAAAAGGTGGTGGATGATGATTCTCCACCACCGGGATTTGGCGAGTGGGTCCCCCAAACCCCAGTCTCTCTTTAAATGGGGGAGTATATAAGGTATTTCTCCCGCCTTCTTCTCACGCCTTCGTGGTGTAGTAGTCTGCATGCTCGACGCGTAACCGAGAGGTCCGTGGTCCGATTCCCGGCGAAGGCGTTGCTTATTTTTCACCTCTCCTGCTTCGTAATAACCTAATGTCTCTACAACTCTGCTAAGAAAATAGAAAATGCCTGAAAGTGTTTTAGCTAAGATTAGGGATCATCTGCAGTTTTGGAGGACAAGCTCACAATAAGATTTCAGCACTTTGGAAAAGTTGAGCCTAAATTCAATTTTCTCTCTTATACCTTTATTGCTGGTATTGACACAATATCTCAGTAACTGTAGCTTGAACTCAGTAACATGCAGTTAAATCACACCGTGAAAGAAATGCTCAATGCTCCGACATGAGCTGAAATTTACAAATCTTTGTCTGCTGAAAACTTTCCGCATATGAAGAAATTTTCAGGCATAATATTCTCCATATTTGGGTCTACACATATTTGTGAGCAAAGTTTTTCTTGCTCAAAGATCAACAAGAGTAAATGATCATCTATATTTACTCTTGTTAAACATTAACTTTCAAGATGACATTAAAATGGCAATGAGAATCAGCTTAAGTAGTATGCAAACTTTAACTTTCAAGATGTGATACGAATCTCAATAAGCAAAGATAAATAAATAAAGACATTAACTTTCAAGATGTGATACGAGTCTCAATAAGCAATTCGGGAAAACCTAAACACCAGCTCCCATCTTCGAGGCTAAAATATTACTCCCTATATTTATACGCATATTTTTATTTAATTTCATTCTAAAATTTGAAATATTAAAACAAAATGAATCAAGTATATCATTGGTATGGAATTTATAAAATGACTCTACTTTTTATTCATAAAAAAGTATATATAAAATGGTTCTATTTCTGTTCTTTTATGTAATACGCACTTCTTACTATGCTTCGTACAAAATTAGTCATGTTCTATACAGCCAACAAAATTTTAAAAGCTGATTTCATACATCTGAACTTCAGTATTAGAATTAGGTTTTTAGCTTACTTTCGCTCAAAGTTAAATGAGATTGGATCTCTCAACTTTATTCATAGGGTAAAATATTTTTTGAGCTACACCACCTGAATTAGAAAATGCGAACTTGCCCTTTCTTTTTCCTAAAAAAATACCAAGAAATCTCGGATCCGAAGAAAACAAAAGTTGCAAAGCTCTATTAAATTAGTAAAACAAGTTTAGCCATGCCTTTCACGATGAGGTTAAATAGATTTTTCTTTGTGCTTTATCTAAGTCATGATCCAGGATGATGAAGAGATGAAATTTATTCACCTTGCAGCTTAAAGATCAAGCATTATTTCCCAGTCGGCTTTTTTGCCGAGAGAATAAAACAATGTAGCTGACAGGTAGAAAATGTTTACGAGAAAATTGGAGTTTTGGGTAACAAAATGAAAAAGAAGACTGAGATGTTATTAGAGAAAATATGGGCTCTAATGCTGCCTTACTTTATTTATAAGGTATTTCTACCACCTTCTTCGCATGCCTTCGCTGTGTAGTGGTCAGCACGCTCGACGCGTATTCCAGAGGTCTGTAGTTTGAGTCCCGGTGAAAGCGTTGCTCATTTTTTATTCTTCTGCTTCCAGAAAAGTCCTAATCACTCTACATATTAAGCAGGTTTTGCTTAAAATTTTGCATAATTATAGAGGCCTATGTACTAAAAGTGAATATGCGCTAAAAGATGAGCAAGAAAATTAACGTTCAAGTTTTACATAATGTTTATAATAGTTTAATTCCTCTTTCCCAGACAAGCACTAATGGCCGGAATGAGCTGCAAATTAAAGGCTAAATTTAATTGAATTCAGTTCCCTCTGTTTTATAACTTTTATGAATATATCGTAAAGTTGATCTATGTTGAAATAACGTTACCACTAAAAATAGTTTAATCAAATGAAGCAAAAAAAATTGCAAAATGCCATGTATAAAATACATGCTTCATTTATTTTGTTTTAATTTATGATATTCTATGAATGCATTTACGATATGTAGTACGGTATTTACCTTCAAAGTTCTAGCATAAGACATATAAATTAAATAATGGTTTGTCGCAGTTTAAATTGTTTTCGGAATATAAATATATCCTATATATCACCAGCAACGTTAAGTGAAATCGTACTCTTCGTGCTTCACAAAGACTGAATTGTGATAAACTAACGTTTATTCTACCATATTAGATTATTAAAACGTTTTTGATAAAGCAGTTTATATTGTAAATTGTTAGAAGTATACAAATTAGAAAAAACAATTGAAAAATTTCTTTCGTAACCTAAGTTAATAGCATACATGTTAATGCTATTTCTTGAAAATGAGTTTCACGAATAAAAATTATTTTACAATAAAATTAAATCAAATTGAATTAATAAAATGGATAAAGATATGCGCCAGAGACAGCTAAACTGGAATTCAGGATTTCTCGCTTACAGTTTTAATCGATAACCTACAGACTGCCGACGCTAGCTAAAGACAAAGAATTTACGTAATCGAAGTATTATTTAGAATTTCGGCCGAGATTTTTTCATTTTTTTCTGAGATGCCGACTGTGTTTTCACATTAATGATCACTACGATCCTCTGCAATTACGCAGAATTTGGGTAAAATTGCCGAAACCAATATCGTGGGCTTCTCTTGCTAGTATATTACGATACTGATTATTTGCACTGATCGTCTTGAAACATTTAGTTCATGATTTCAAGTGTTATTGGAACTACATCTAAAAATGATGGATTACTTCGTACTGGGATATTTATTATACCGTTATTATTATAATCCAATTAAATGTTATCAAATATTAATAGATTACTTTAAATTTATATCTAAAAAGGCTAATATTAAATTGTAAGAAAAAAATTAAAGTGCCAGATTAAATTGCCTTACCATACTTCATTCAAATAAATTCACAAGACCTTTAACTATTAAGTTAAATATTTAGTTTCAATTCTTTTTTTGGTACATTGTTATCATTTACAAATTTAGATAACTATAACAAATTCATTGTTGATGATAAAAATACCTATATGTAATCTGGATTCTCCAGCTTCAACAAGTTTTCAACGGACTTTAATAAAGTCTAGAGGCATTAAGAAAACTATTTTGATGATTTATTCGAATACTTGAACTCTACGATATATCATCGAAAGTGATAATACCATTTACTGAATTAAATGTACTATTAATTGTTGTGCTAATTTTTTAAAAAAACATGATTAATTGTGTTGCAAATGTCAAAACACTTACCATCAAGCAGAATTGTTAGTTAAGAAACTTATTTTGAATTTCTTTTGACAGATAATTTTATGAAAAAGCCTAATCAAGATTTTACAGTCTTAATAGTATAGTAATAACAAATTCGTAAATAGTTATGATAAATTTATGTAATCCTCTGAAGGTCAAACACAGTTTCATTCAAACGACCACAACCGCTCGAAAAGGCCGAGACTCCGATGTCATTTTTTTCGTCTCCTAAGTTGTGCGATAGCAGGTGCAGTTTTCCCAAATGCATTGTATCATTTCATTACAGACAGTTTGTCTTAAGGGCTAATGGAAGCTTCTTTTTTAGGAAGTATAAAGGATGTCATTTAAAATTTTTCACAAGTGCGTTAATGGACTATAGGGGAAGAAAGCAAAGAAGAAGGGTAACGGACGGGCGTTTCGGTATTTTAAACATGTAGGTTAGTGAAGGTTTCGGATTTCTAAGGGTTACATTTTATGCTCATAGAGGATAAAAAAACTATTCTGTTATATGATTTAGTTAAGCTACACATAATTAGTTTCAAATCGAAGTTAGGGACTATTTTCTTTCTTTTCTTCAGAGCAAAATAGTCTTCCTTCTTTATAATGGCAGATCAGTACCCTTCTTTTTGAAATCGTAGAAGAATTCAAGTTAGCTCAATATTTATTTGAGTTTTACTTTTGTTTCAATTTAAGTGAAAAATTTTTGCTTAGTTAACTGCATTAATCAATTACCTACATTAATATGAATCAGTTAACACATAATTAACTGCATAATTAAAAACAGTTAACTATTTTAATAATCACTTAATTTAAATAGTGTTAGTTGTTAAATGAATATCTCAATAAGAATAATAATTCAATGACGGTTACGCTATGAAATAATTGGCGACTTCAAAATTGACTATTCTAGATTTAAGGTTCTCCCCCTAAGTTCATCTGTTCTTCCAAATTCGAGATCTTTCCATGTTACATAACACTCTTTGAAAAAGGGAACTAAAACCTAAAATTAATCAATAGCAGCTTAGCTGTACTTATGCACCTATCTAGTATAAATATGACTTCGCGAGTATTTACGTCTTTCCTTTTGTAGCTTCTGCGACGCAAACATTTCCGCGCTGGTATGCTTTCCTGTCTAAGATGCTTACGTCGTACTTTTAAATCCCGTGTACGTATTTATTTTTCTTGGTAACTACGGTCTAGAACTGTTTTGTCTGCAAAAAAAATGTATTAAATATGTTAAGTATTTACAATGAAAAGAACTTATTCAAGTAATCATAATGTGCGTTATATCTTCCAATTTTCATGTGGAAATATTTTCATCAAGAGAACTTGAACAACATTTCATTGAACATTTACTTTGTGGAAATGTTTTCCCTAAGAAAACTTTACAAAAACTTGCATTGCACATTCCAAGAACTTGAGGACTTAAAAAAATTATATTTGTGTTAATTTATTATTTAGTTAGAGATTATATTGTTATTGCAATAATTGTAAATCATGTATCTAAGTATTTTATAATCTATATATGAGAAAGTTCATGAACAATCCGGGGTATAGGAAAACCTGCAGGCTATGCCCTTGATGCTTCCTCATGTCATTTCTCATACAATAAACCTCTTGCTTCTCTAATACACAAATGCTTTTTTCTCCCAAAAGGCTCTCTCAACCTTTCTTTTGAAGGGAGAGCATATGTAACATATAATGAAATACGATGGCTACTCTAATAAATAATTGGCAACCTCAAAATTGACTATTCTAGATTTTATGTTCTCCCCCTAAGTTCATCTGTTCTCCCAAATTCGAGATCTTTCCATGTTACATAACACTGCTTGAAAAAGGGAACTGAAACCTAAATTAACCAATAGCAGCTTAGCTATATTTATGCACCTATCTAGTATAAATACTATTACGCGAGCAATTATGTTATTCCTTTTCCTAACTTCTGCCATTCAAACAACATCTCCGTGCAGCTATGCTTCTGAGATGCTTACGTCGTACTTTTAAAGTACGTGTACATAATTATTATTGTTGCTAACTACTATCTAGAACTTCTTTGTCTGAAAAAAGGACTTAATTATGGAATAATAAAATTATGTTTCCAAGCGGCCATGTCTGGAAGTTTTTGGTTTATGCATCCGTCTGTCTAATTACTATATATCTATTATATATGCTACTGAATTCACATTATAATACTATATATATACTCTGCTACTATTTCATCAATAAAATCATTAGCCTATTTGGGAAAAGGTTTTAGTTTCAGTAAAGTGCTCATTAGAAGTACATTTTATAATTATCCCTTTTAAAATTTCGGAGAACTACCAAAAAAGATTCTAGTGAAAAGCAGCTGACCAACACATGTAAATTGAATAGCTCATCAATTCATATTAGCCTTTGCAGTCAGTTTCACGCTAGTCTCTGCACATGTATCTAATCACTTATATGCAAACTCCCGGATTTTAAATCCAGGAAGAATGCGTGTGCTATGTAAATACTGCATTTACCAAAGTCAACTTCCTTTCAGATCTGAACTAATTAAAATCTTGTCAAATGAAAGCTTGACATGCTGTACATCTAGCTGCGTTCAAAACTATTGTCGAATACATTTAACTGTCAAATATCCTGCGTGCTGTAACTTAAAATAAAGGAAGCTAAAGTATATTATCACACACAAGTTTCGGCTGGATGAGATATATGTTTGGATAAAATATATAACTGAATTCATTTTCAGTGCTTTTCTCGAAACTTCATAAAATTTAATTACAGTGGAATATTTTACAGTAGATTCTGGTGTTCTAATTTATTAACTTTTCTATTTATCTTCTGAATCTATATAAATTTTTTAAATACAATTTTCGAAAATTATGATTTTGGGTTTTCTGACACGTTTTTTAAACATGAATGCATTTTTTATATATTATAATTTATGCGTTACAATACATGAAATTTCACACAATGATGTGTTAATAGTAAATTATTCCCGGAAATTCTAAACATATTAAAGCAAATTTGCTGAGATTGTTAACTGGCAACGAATAATTTTCAGTATTTCTCTTGAATGTTTTATGCGAGTCCTCGCATAGCTTGCCAAAACTGGCTTCCATTTATTATATCATACTATGTTAAATTATCTAACTATGCTTTTTCAGCGTTGTAACTGATGTTGAAGAGCTTAAAACTTAACGGGGTTTCTTTTAACTTTTTATCTTTTTAAAACTGGCCTCACTCTACTCTGACAGGTGCCGAACAAACTAAAATAAAATAAATCAATATTAAAATTCTTCTAAGCTTAAGGGCAGAACTGAGTGACTGGACTATCTCAAAATAATATTAATTATAACTCTTTCTTAAAATCAATTAACCGACACAAAGCAAAGCACATTAATCTTAATAAATCTTAACCTGAAAAGAGCGCAGGAATAAATCTTCTCTGGTACACGGTAGATAGAATACTATTTCTCAACCAAAACATTTCTAAAAATTCACTCATCTCTAAAATTAACTCAAGAATCACAAGTTCATATTCATTAAGTCAAAATCTCATAAGCACCAGAGAAGAAATATTCAAATACCAATCAATCAGTTCCACTACAAAAAATCAAGCACTAGTTCTAAATTTCCTGGCACCTAAAACAAGCATTCAAGGAATCAATAAAACGTGGTTAGTACATATTTGCTAAAAATTAGGGGCGCGTTGTGAGTACCTTGAAATGCATAAACATTGTACAATAACCCCGATAAAATCTCCATGTTTCTTAAAAGCCTCACGGCTCAAACAAATGGAGTGACTGAACAAACCAACTACGTACACACACAAAAAAAATGCAAGTAATAACATAAAATCACACTCATTTATTAATATCTAGGATAAATTTATAGAAGAGTTGACCAGACTACCCTTACATACAATAGCAATTAATATTCTATATTAAATTTCCTTCAAGAGTCATTTATGAAGATAAAATTTTGAAATTTAACATAACAACGATTACTTAGACTAACTAGAACATTAAATGAATCATCTAAACTGCATTTCACACAAACTAATATAGGAATTACAATCAAAGAATTACATGTTTTATTGACAATAGTTTTAAATTTTAAATAAGGCACAAACAATCCTTTTCTTTTTTTTTCAAATAAATTTTTCGCTTTTTCTCCAAATTAAGCAAGATTAGTTTAAATTAAACTAGTTAGGAAATACTATAATCTTACGAATAAAAATATTAAGTAACTCACAGTTGAACTACCGGAATCCATCATCAAAAGAAGCTATAGGTGACGTCGGCGAAAGAAATCTCTTCGTTAAATTCATTATATAAGTAATCACCTCCAAAATTAAGTTCTAGAAAAATGACATCCTGTAGAACCATAATGAAGAAGCCCGGCAGTAAAAAATTCTAAAATATGGATGTACAATGATAGGAGAAACCAAGAGGATGAACCAGGTGACATACAGGTGCTTCAGCTGTCAACGACAACGGAGATGGTGAGAGCGACGACAAAATGTTGAAATTTCTTTCATCTCACTAACGCTCCGGATTTTCATCCAGGACCGGTAGAAAACTTCCATTTCGCAGGAAAAACGCCTCTAAGAGGGCTCGAAAGAGATCGTTCTAAGCGCTGTACATCTCGCATCAATTTCCGGAAAATTCTCAGTTCATCGCATCTTCAAAACGTGAATCGGTCCTTCCGGCGCAAAATAGCAAGCGCGAGCCACCCGCAAGGGTAAAAACTCGGCGGCAGGGCCAAAAGCTGTCTCTGCTAATTCTCTTCTCTGTATCAAAACTTCACTCCACTCAAAAAACTCTCTCTCTAGATTCTCCTCTCGAGATGTCGCGTATTAAAAAAACAAAACTCCACTTCAAAAACTGACTTTACTCTCAAAAACACGAAGTCGTCTTCTAAATTGCTGCGCACCCGCCGCAGCATCGCAAGCGCGAGTCACCCGTAGGTGTACAGCTCGGCCGCAGGGCCAAAGGCCCTCTCTGCTAATTCTTTTCTTTGTATCCAAACTCAAAAAACTCTCTCTAAAAACTGACTTCAAAACTCGCGCAACAACCGAAGAAAACTCGGTTTCTCCTCCCATTAAAAATTACTGGTCCAAAAGTTACACATAAAATTAAATTCTTGCCAATCCGGGACTTTTTCACTATAATTTAACAGGACAAATTCAAACCCCTTGAACGAATCAAAATTAAGTCATTGTCTACAATTGACGGTTAAAAATCTAACACCTGCGAAAACTGGAAACTAAAAATTCAACCCTTCTTGCTAACAAGCGAAAAATCTAAGGAGAAACAACAAAAAACTGCCCCTTCAAGATCCAATTTACAACCTTTCCCTTTCTTCCCAAGCTATAAGCAAGGAAACATTCACACAGCTAAAATGGTAAGTGAATAGCGGGGAGCCAACTACGATATCCATTTACTGCTTCGCAACAAAAGACAAGGGAAACAACGATATACTGTCCGTAGTTGCAACTGTCATCTTAAAAGGCTATTCCCACAGATGTTACTTCTGTTAAAAGACGCTCCCCTTTCTTCGTTAGAAAATTGAACCGTTGAAGGAAAAGTAATGGATTAAAGCTTTTCAGTACACTCTTTACAAATATATATATATA
>KK120582.1:119653-142044 GCA_000611955.2 Stegodyphus mimosarum | reverse complement strand
ACATATTACATATTCATTACGTTCTTCAAGATTCAAATTTAAAAAAAAATCAAATGCAAATACAAATTAAATACTTAAATAATTGATTACTTAAATGATTAAAAACACTTAAATTAAAAACACAGAATTCGCGACACAACACTGACGGACGCTTCATAAAAATAATTTCGCATTTTTAATTTTTTAACCACAGTGATGGATTTCTTATCAACGTAAAAATATGAGCTATTGAAAGGAATGTGATTGTTCATATTTACTATTCACTAAAAAAGCATTTTTAAACAGTATTTGATACTTTCGTAATATCGCAAACGCTATCTTAGAAATCTCCAAAAGATTCAGAATGCTCTAAACTGTGGCAAACATGCGCATAACAATTCATCAAGCAATTATACTCGCAACACAGTTTTGACAACACATGTCAAAATTTTTTGATATTTTTTTTTGTCGTATTTCAAGTTCCAGCGGTTTACACAGATGAATCGTGTTACTGTTCGTTTAAAAATTGGTTTTAAATACGTACTTGTGAAATTTACCTACAATGTAAGAAACTGCCGTGAATTTTCTGCAGTGTATATAGCAATCAACACTTTAATTGATATAATAAGTTCTGAAAGACATTTTAACATCAAGATTTCTGCATGATGATTTAATAAATAATGGCTCTCTTATGCAATAAATAGTGGTTCCCTTATGCAATAAATAACTGTTTTAACTTGTTACAGCGACTCACACAGTCTATTAATTTATTAGTTACATTTTATTCCTAAACCATTCCATGTCATTAAATTATTCATGATAAACTAGAAAAATCAATAATATGTTGATAGGAAACGCAAGGTGGTTATCTACTAGTTTAGGCTTGTTTTTATTCTTAATGTAAAAATTTTATATGTTTTTCTCTTGTTTTCTAATAAATCGAATGTGAACTAACTAAAAACTGATTCTAGTAAAAGATTAAATTGAATCAAATGTTTTATTAATGTTCTGCAAAACAAACTATCGTTTTGGCATGCATCATTCATAACTATAACTCATTTTGTTTTCAAAAAAGACATCAAATATCATACTATATTAAAATCTTGTAATCGAATCAGTTTTGAGCTTACAGATTTCAGGAATAGCTATTCGTCCCATGCACTATTAAGTAGATTGCTATGGATCAAACTTTGACATTATCATTGAAACTGTCAACTGTTTTGACATTGTTTATATTGTTGCATTCTACGGGTTCGTGGATTTGGAGTGATTGATGACAACAGTTGGCGAAGAATCAAAGTACAATTTATTCGCTAGTATTTCGCAGAAGAGTTCTAAAGACACAGAAATAATCGTCGAAAAATTAAATGCTAAAACAATCCGCAACACAAACTTCCGGGTATCAGGCTATAACGGTGAAGACAGCTTCACTAAACACTAAAAAACAGCTCCGGACTCGGTCGATCGATTTCGGAGCTCAAGACACTATTACTGATCTCAACGTGCTTTTGATATTCTCTCAAGATACACTGACGGTTAATGCGCGATATTCTGCTACTCCACGTACATTCAAGGTTTATATAGCTTTTGACTGCCTTCGAGAACATTCTGGAACAAACCGGTAAGAATTCGTTCCAGCTCGCCAGTTTTGTCGCCAAATGAGCGATTTGGAACCAAATCACGCAACCCTACCTCTCCTTCCCATTTCCTAGTAACCCTAAACCCACTTTGCGGGGAAGCTATCTTACCGCATGAATTGCATAGAGTATGCTCTTTCATTTGATTGCTTATAGCCTTTATGAGATTAATATTGTTTAATTGCTTGACATGATGCCTTTATCCCGACATTAAAAACCAAAATAAAAAGTAGAATCTATCTTTAGGGATTTTGGATATATTTTTACTATTTTATTCGTGTTGCAGTGTTTCGAAAAAAGAAAAAAGAAAGCAAGAAAAACGCCCAATTTTTTAAAATAAAAAAAAAAATTTCTTTTACAACTGTACGAATTTTCTCTAAAAACACAGGACAAAAGTTTAATTCTATTAATCGCATCCTATTCTTCAAAAGAAAAATGGCGATTCATTCTATCCAATGTTGAAAATCTAAGATCTGAAACACGAGAATAGTTGAAAAATCCAAAAGTTTCTGATAAGAATAAGTTAAAAAAGCTGGTCACGTATTCTTTGTAAGTCACAAAGTAAAATGAAAATACCCTCTCTCTTTTCTAAAATATTTCCTCTCATATAAAAGAGCTACACTCCATCGCTTCTCACTCCCACCCAATTAAAAAGCTTCCTGTCTCTCGACACGTGCAAAGAAAGTTTTTAAAGAATATATTTATAAGGTCTTTCATAACCATGGATGAATAGATACCTTTTACGCTAAACGTACAAATACTGTTCTTGATATATTGCTAAAAGTTATAAAAAATGTCGCCTTATCAAGAAAACTGCTTAAGTATGATAATTTGTCACTTTAACAAGAGATAACTTACGAGAGAAGGATTTTGAAGATTTTAATGCAAATGTGAAATAGGAACTCACTTTGAAAATCACGTTGTCTCTTTCTAATATTTAACTTATCATGTGTATATATTTACATATGAATAGAGGTTTACATAACATATATCATAATCATATAAATGGTAAAGAAATGAGTTGTGTTGCAATCATGCATCATTATTATGCATAATTTCCTAACGCAAGTATCAAATGCAAAATTCAGGGACTTCCCGACACACCTAATAATGGCCATGTCATAAGTTTGTTAATTTAACACTCACGAACAAAATACAAAAAAAAATAATAAATAAAAAGCTACACCATAAAAATTAGCCAAAATATTTACAGAAAAACCTATTTCATATAAACAAATTATAAACTAAGCAAAACTATAAACCAAGGAACACTTTCTGTATTAGTTGTTGTTTCGAAATCCGGATAAACGGGTAATGACTGCCCGAAACTTTGATTCACTTTTACGTAATTTACGTAACGGTAGGTAGGTAGGTATGTGCAGTCCACTTTTTTGACAAGCCCAAGCTCGCCTTATGGCTTATGGCCGCTTCTACACCGGGCACTTTACATAATGGTATTCGGCAGAGCAGCAAATAATAATAGATAAATGTATGTGATATTGAATCACATGCTGCTTTACACGGTTGATTCCCTGCATCAGTGGCTAAGTGGTTAAGATCGCTGAATACTAGTAGTTCAATCCAATTCGAACCTATGCGAATGGGCAGGCTGCGGGATTAGGTTTTATGGTTTCACCATGTGTAATGTGAATACGAGCCAAGACGAACACCATGTGTAATATGAATACGAGCCATCTTAGACCGTCCTCCACGAAGGCAAAGCTCCCTAGTCAGATAACCTCCATGTGCCCTATCTTCTTTATGCATACTATTTAAAATGACCAACTCTTTTATATGAAAGCAGAAAAACTTGCGCCTTGATTCTTTTTTTTTTTACTTGGAGAAGATCCATGCTTTTCTAGTACTTATAGTATGTTTGTTTAACTAGTTCCCATTTTTGTCATTAAAACTTCCTGTAAAAATATTAAGCACTTTGAGAGTAACTCATGGGCTAATGTTTATCGAACTTATTACAAGAAATATAATAAAAACAGACACGTTAAAGACAGACTGTAAAATTACGCATTACAATTTCACAAACACGCGCATTAAATTGTACATGTTAAATATGATGCAATTTAAAAACTTAAATGTAGTACATATTAATATTAATGTATTATTACGTATATTAATAAATATACATATTGCTATTAATGTTGCATCCGAAAATTACTTCCACATTCATTAAAATCTGCTTCAAACCCAATTTTGAGTTAATGAGTATTTCAGCATTACATATTTTTCTGCATCTTGACGTAGACAGATGCAGCGTGTTAAAGGCTTTTGTGTAATAAAAATCTTAACTTCGGTTTTAGAAATTTCATTCTTGAAAACAGCTAAATGCAGCAATATGAACAATGAATTTAATCGAAACGGATATATTTGTGACATTTGAATAAGAATGTCAGGGAATGTATCTTATACATACTTTTTTTGTAAATATTATGAAATCTTGTTTAGCATAATATCGTTTTATGCTAAAGAAATTTCGGATCTCGACTAGTTTTATCTTTGATACCACAGTAGCATAAGCGACATCAGTCCCCATGAGCAAACTTTATAAGCTTCTGGGCCCAGAGATTTGAAAGTATTTTCGCAACGCATTTACCATTCACCATTTCTAAGTATTTTTATAAAAATGTCAGTAATAGTAATAATAAAGTAATATTTTTATAAAAATGTCAGTAAATGTCAGTAATAATACGTCACGTACATTTGTACGTGGCGTTTAAGATTATTTGGTGAATTTTCATTAAGTACTACAAGTCAAGAAATGGATGCATAACACCCTTTATTATCTAAAATAAAGTTTAGCAGTCGGCACCAACTTCTACTCAACATTCCTTGGGTTTAAATCAAAAGCTAATGAATAAATTAAAACTGATGAAGTTAAGCTTAACGGCTTAACAGTTACAGTATCGTGCAAGCTGGCTCTGACTCGATGCCCGCGTAAACAAGCCTAATGACAAGAATAACTCAACGTCGCAGAAATCTAATCGCTAAAGAATCAAAGTCAGCAACGTGGTCTTCAAGCAAGCAGAACGCGTTCTGCTTTCACCCTCCAAAACCTTCCTTTATATACTTCCTTCTTTTTACCTAATTTAAATATTGCTCTTGCTGGAATTTACATTCGGGCAGGGAAATGAAATAAGATTTGATAGGAAAGGTAGTTTAAATAACGAGTTAGAAAATTAAATGGCACTATACTATCTTATTGAAGACGGGGGAGTGGAAAGCTTTTTTGCAATCGTAACTTATTCAGTTTACAGATAAGCTAATTTCCTTTCATTTTCATTTTCCATTTTTTATATTTAAATCTAATTGATAATGATATAAGCGCTCTTGTAAATGACAGCTATTCCAAGCACTAATACAAAATTTAAGTCATAAAAATAAATGATTAATTCTAAAAGGAAGGTATGCATTTTGGGCTCCTATTTATTGTGTTGATGCGCGTTTTTATGGATACTTTCTACCCGTATTTTCATACAGCCCTCTTATCTAATTACATATTTAAAAATATTAAATCAAGTGGAATTTTAAAATAATAATTATTCTTAGAAAAATATTTGTTGTTGCTAATAATTGAGAAAAATACAGTATAATTGCACTATTAATCAAAACTAAAATACGTTTCAAAAGTTTCAAAATGAATTCTTACTGCTACCTAAAGCTTTGTTAGAACGTATGAGAGCTTTCGACATTTATTGCGTATAGTTCAAATGGATGGATTATTTAATTAAGTGCAAGTACGGGAAGGCACTTTTGCTCGACATTTATTAATATTTACAGCCATGAAAGTCTTAAGATCCATATTTGGTGGCGAAAAGTTTCAGTTTTCATGTTGAAACCATTTTCCTAAATCTGTAGCAAACGGTATTTCGTTATTTCATTATTTTTCAGAAAGGAAGGAAATATCAAAATATTGGAAAGTTTTTGACAGAAAAGCAAACAGTTGTCAATACTGTAAGGACAAATAACCAACCTTTTCCTCGCAGAACAGATTTCTAGAAACGTAATGTTTAGAAACGTTCAGAGAATAAGGACTTGGTTTATTTACATTCAAATTCATTAATGGCCTATATTGGTAAATTTATCGCGAAAAATATGGTTAAATTTATGGAGTAGTCGTGTGATAAATTGTAGAATATTGGACAATTACCATATAAGACCAAAGGTCTTCGTTCCAAAAAATTATAATTAATAATTAATCACTACAATAATGCCTTTATAATTTCTAAACTTCCCAAAAATGGATAGATAGATAATTTAATATCTACTAATGGGTCATTAAATCTGCTTGCATATATGGAAGTTTGTCAAAAGGTGGCATATTTTTAAATTAAGACAAAATGTGTTATTATATATCAAAACTCTTTGTCAGTACTACAAGCCAAAGACATGCACATTTTGCCTTAAAATACTCGCAGAGTTTTAGGAGAGAGTGATTTTAAAAGGCAGCCTTCTAGTATTAAAAAAATGTAGCATTTCGGAGGGGTAAAAAATTAATTTTCAAAATTGTACTTTTAAAACTTTTTATAATACGAATCCTTAACAGAAAATTTTTACATAAACTCTACTGGAAGAAAATACTAAACATATGTAAATTCGGCAGAATTCTAATTAGCTTTTTAAAAAATGACAGGAAAAATCTGAAATTCAGAGATATAAACTATATATTGAAAGAAAATTTAATATTCAGGAAAATCCCGCCGCTATAACATTATTACCCTAAAGAATATTATGAATATTTGTTTAAAAGATTCATTTTCGTGGAAAAGGTTAAAAAATTGTAATAAAAAAAAAGAATTTTTCCTATTCACGCCCTCTTTTGCCTTCGTAATGAACTTCAAATAAGTTCTCAGATAATCTGCAAACTTAAATTGGTCTTTAATCTTAATTATTTAAAAGAATCTTTTGCATTTTATGTACTAAGATAAAATTTGAAGCTTTTAAGAAAATGCGTTTATGGAAATTTGATGAATAATTAAGCTACTTGGTGTATTCGATGATTACAATTTTCTCCTATCTTGGAAATAAAGCGTTCCTCTGAATAGTTTTATAAGCCAAAATAGCAAAAACCCGAAAAGCAATTACCATTAATTCATGAAAGAAAAGTGTTTGAAATTTTCCAGACGGATATTCTTTCGTGGCAGATGCAGACAATACTGTGCTAGAGGGAAAAAAAGTGAAAATTATGTATTAATACTTTATTGTTAGTTGCATGGATCAATTTATTACGTATACAATTTCAACGTCTGCTGGCTGCAGTGAAACAATTCGAGGTTTATTATCTGCAAACGATGTCATGCTTGACAATTTAACATTAAGCGCTTAATTTATTTATCTATTTAGAAGTCCTTCGAAGCCATGCCAACTTAAAAAATTGCTCTAAAATTGCATGACCTTATGCAAGTCATTCTGTTTTTAGTCATTACGTAAAGCAAATTCTCAGTTATGTTTTAACTGCTCCTTTTTCTTCGGAGAGAAAATTCCTTTTTTTACTTTTCAGTAGAAGTAAAACATATTATTGTACATTTTCATGAACATAAAGTGGGGTAAAGGAAAATTTCGTAAGATTAAATTTGAAAAGTATTATATATACATATATTAAATTTTAGTTTAAGCACTAAACTTTGACTATAGTTAAAACGGCAAGATTGAACTGTACGCATCAGAATCGTTTCAAGCTCAGTTTCCTTCTGCCTTTTTTAAGTCACTTATCATTCAGGAAGCGTGAAACTGCTCCTATGCGAAAGTGCTAAGTGAGCGATCTTCCGTTAACAAACAGTATGAGTGAGAAATTTGCCATTTGTAAGATTTGTTGCAATTCGACGTTTCATTAAATCTTTAACTACTTTTAAAATTAAAATAATGCATTATTTACTTGCATCCTTATTTAAAATCAATCTAAACACGCAATATACCTCAATTTTACTGTTAATATGTTTTAAATGTTATTATTTGTAAAGCATATATTTCGTTTTATTTACAATATATTTATTTGATAGCTTAACATTTGTACCATTATTTAAGAATATTCTAATAATCAAATAGCATAAGCACCATTACTGCAATGATATTTAATAGATTATTTCTATGACTTTTACACTGTTTTCATAAAGAAAAACAAATGTTTTAAAAGCTTATGTTACACTGGTGGACAATTGCTAAGGACGAATGACAGTAGCAGGGACAGCAAAATGGAAGACCACAAAATGGACCACACTTAAATTATTTTATTCGTGGCCGTATTATTGGCAAGATTGAAGAACGGCGTAATATAACAGATGTTTCTAGGGAGTTAACGTCAGTCATAGGGTTGTTTCAAGGCTTCGGAAATTATTTTAAACAAATGACATGTGTTGGAAATATCACGGGGGAGATCGCGTTTGCAGTACGATGTCTGCAGAAGATAAGTACATAGCGCTATCGACAAAAAGGAACCGGTGCAGTACAGCTACTCAGGTAGCAAATCTGTTAAGGACTGGGTTTGTGTACGATTTTCAGATAAAAGAAAGTTCACTCTCTCGTTTGATTGTGGATGACAATTGATGTGGCGTGAGAGTGGTACAGCATAAAGTTCAGCAACCATACAAGAAAGGGACCGATATCCTACATGTGGTGTCATGGTATGGGCTGGGATTATGATCAACTATCGTACGTCACTCTATGTGCTTCCATTTAGGACTGCTGCCTCATGTTAGCATGTTCCGTAGTGATAAATTTGTTTTCATGGAGGACAATGCAACATGCCATCGAACAGTCGCTGTCCAGAAGTGGCCTGAGAGAGAGGACATTCAATGCATCGTATGGCCTGCATGTTCTTTCTATCCGAATCCCACTGAACATGTTTGGGCTTGTGAAAGAGTCTTGCTGGTCAACAATGCCGTCCAATAAACAAGGATACCCTGATCCGTGCACTAACAGAGGATTGGGATAAATTACCCCAACAGCTTCTGGATAAAGTTGTACAAAGCATGGAATGACGTGCGAAATCTTGCATCGTCCTCTATAGTGATCATATCCCGTATTTACATCTTACTCCAGAACGCCTGCAGATAATAACTGTATTTTGTTCACTTTTAGCATTCAGCAGAAAATGATCATTTTGTCCCTTGAACACTTTTCATAGTCTTCTAGATTTGAGAGCACAATCAATTATAATTATTGTTATGGCCTAGCATTCAAGCATTATTTTATTTCACTTGGTATCTAACTGCACTTACTTTTTTACGCGCTAAATAGCCGTTTGTTATTAGTCCTGAGCAAGGTTTCACCAGTGTATTTACCTCGGCATGGAATAATCTTTGTTAAGCTGCCTAGAGATGACAATTTAATTTATATGTATGTCATAGAAACTAAGAATTTTATTTCCTGCTCATATTATTTATAGCATTTTTTCTCATAACAGCCACAGCTACTATTGTGTTAAAGCCTCAAAAGCTATGAAATATTTGCAGATGCACAGTATAAATAATAGTAAACAGTACAAATCCCTTTAAATGTCCCTTCTTTAAATTACTAGAACAACAAACTAATATTGGAATTGAAAAATCTTTCCTGGAAACGAATTCTGAGTTAATTATCCTGATTTATTTCCAGACCTCGTAGACTATTTAATGTTACGTATGGAAGTAAAACTTAGCTTCCAGAAATATGTAAAGACCTGTAAAAAATGAAATAAAAATCTGTAAGTTTTCAGATTTTTCATTATGCCCAAAAGGGATTTTTGTTAACGTTTTGTGTGTTACCTTTATTTATTAAATATCATGTTCTTCGCATCGAACCATAAAATTTGGTTCAAGAGCAATATCGCAAAATAATTTTAAATTGAGCATATTTTTAGAATTTCCGATACAGAGTCTCACGTGTTGGAGATAAAATTGTGTTTTTTGTACAACGTTGTCATTGCAAGTTTTACAAAATATGAAATCGATAATAAAACAAATTCCAAATTTCAAACTTGGGCTTCCAGATGCCCATATTCGCAATAGGATTACGTCAATCAAAATTCGATGGCTCTAATTACCGTTGTTTTATCACAATGAGAGAAACATTCATACATTTATGCATATGCTTCATTATTTAATTTCTTTAAATATAATACAGGGCTGAAATATTTGGTGGCAGCAGTTTGAAAAGTGAACCGACATTTAATGTTTCCGACACAAAATGCCGAAGCGAAAACAATAGTCTTTCAGGAACAAAGCCCGTTTGGACTTATAGGTTTTTTTAACTACCTAATTTCCGATGTAAAATTTGATTAAATTAATCAGGTTCCAATTGCAGCATTTAGGAACAGATATCAAAATGTATTAGGTGGCCTGAGCATTTATTCCGTTACTTTTCTATCAAATATAAACACATGTAGGTTATGAAGTACTGAAATATAGTTAATATACATCACATAAACTTTTAAATAAAATAGTGAAAAAAATGAAACATAAATGATTGCAGATTATACATATATATGTAATAATAAAAAAAAAAGATTGAAGAAATGACCAGCTGGAATTTTAACGTCGTAGAAGTGTTGATCCATAACGAATAGGAAATTGGAGGCGAAGGCATATTAAATCTTCATTTTTTATTTCAGCTTGTTGTGGCCACAATCAACTTGGCACATGAACTTGGCACTTGAAATGTGCCTATTCCAAAATAGCTCACATTTTAGATTAATTTTCAGTAAGAAAGAAGAAAGTAGCAGACAGCAGTCCAACTAGACCGAAGCGTAAAGAGCAAGTGCGTTACGTTCAGGGTGAAATCCCAATTCAGTTTGAGTTAGTTTTGGTTTACAATGCAGTTTGATTGGATAGTTAATACTTCTGTAAAATTATTATTATTGGTTACTTGACTTTTAGTTCCATTTACATCATCAGAATTATGTAAGAGTCATATGACAGGGATTGATCTAGATATGACGCAGTGCAGAGAGGGGTTACTATGTTTAGAATTGAGAAGGGAAATTTATGTTGTTAATTTAAACTTAAGACATATTCTTTATTTTTCTTACATATTTATATATGTATATTATATTGTAACTTCTGGTATTCGTCATGGCTGAGAGTGAAGGCAGGATGACGCAGCTAACAAAACTGAGCTTGAAGTATCACAAATCTTTATTTTCAAGCATATCAAATTATTAGCCTTTTGGTAGACAAGGTATTTATCCAATCATAGTTAAATACGATAATTTTTATGTACATCGTTTCTAAAGGTACGTTTTTAAAGGTACGTAGACAGGGAAGCATAACAGCGCGGAGATGTTTGCATGGCAAAAGTTAGGATAAGGAATCACGTAATTGCTCGCGAAGCAGTATTCATACTAGGTAGGTGCATATGTACAGCTAAGCTGCTATTGGTTAATTTTTAGTTCTCTTTACCAAATAGCATTACGTAACATGGAAAGATCTTGAATTTGGGAGAAAAGATGAACTCAGGTGGAAAACGCAAAATTTAGAATAGTCAGTTTTAAGGTGGCCAATCATTTAGCGTACCCATCGTATTTTATTATACCTTAATATACCGCAAGGTGACACAACTAACAAAACTGAGTTTGAAGTATCACCAACCTTTATTTTCATGCATATCAAATCTTTATCATTTTGGTGCACAAGGTATGTATCCAATCATAGATAAATGCAATAATTTTTATGTACACAGGTTTTAAAGTTACGACGTAAGCATCTCAGACAGGAAAGCATAGCAGCACAGAAATATTTTCATGACACAAGTTAGGAAAAGGAATGACGTAATTGCTCGTGAAGTAGTATTTATACTACGTAGGTGCATATGTATAACTAAACTGGTCTTGGTTAATTTTTAGTTCTTTTTACCAAGCAACGTTATGTAACATGGAAAGATCTCGAATTTGGGAGAAACGATGAACTCAGGAAGAGAACACAAAATTTAGAATAGTCAGTTTTAAGGATCGCCAATCATTTCTTACCGCTACCATCGTATTTTATTATATCTTATATATATATATAGGTAACAAAAAAGGACTTTGCAATATTTATGGTGTATAACGTAAAAGGTTGAATTCGTAACGGAAACCAAGAATTTAGATGGCGTAGAATGAATACTAAAATGTTGATCCACAATGAATGGGAAACTGGCATATTAAATCTTTATTTTATTTCAGTAAACATGTTGTATCCATAAACAGCTGGGCACATTATTTGTGCATTTTTTTACATTTCATTACATTTTTTGATAGATTTGCAATGAGAAGAGCGCAGCAGATAGCAGTCCAGCTGAGACGAAAAACAGATAACGAGTGCGTTATATTTAGGATGAAATCTTAATTCAGACTGAGTTAGTTTTGGTTTTCAATGCAGTTTGATTGGATAATTAATACTACTGTAAAATTATTATTGGTTGTTTTAGTTTCATTTAGGACATTATAAATATAAGAGTCATATGACATGGATTAGTCTCAAAATGATGCAGTGCAAAATAGAGATAACTATTTTTAGAATAAAGGAGGAAAATTGCGCTGCTAATTTACATTATAATTTATCTTTTACATAGTCTTTACATTTCTGACATATTACCCCAATAATAACATTTCTTGGTTACGTCACTTTTAGTTAAATTTACGTTGCTTGGATTACGTAGCTGATTCGGAAACCTAAACTCAAAATTTCGAGAACTGAAACATTTCTGCCCTAAGCCAAGCTCTTTCTATTGGCGATCTCCTATATTGGATAAATGCGAACTTTAGCTGCGACTTCTGTGCTGCTTGGACACTATTTCGCTATTCCTTCCGCAATAGTATCAAAAATGGAAATATCCTGGAAATAGGCCTATTAGAGTGCCAAATGAATTGCGGCCAAAAATGGCAATTGAAATAAAAACAAATACTTAATATTACTCGGCTCCCAAATTTGCTAATCACTATGAATCCAGCATTTTAGCATACTATGCAAACAGATTTCTTCCTCTTTAATATGGATCTACGTTCTACACTTCTTCAGTAAGGATCTACGTTCTTTTCGTCTTATGATAATATTGTTGCGTTTATACGGGTTCGTAGATTTGAGAGTATCCGATGAAAACACGATGCAGAACAATAAAAAGCACAATTTATTTACAAGAATCACTATTTACAGCACAGTTCCAAAATTACCTTTAAAGGCGTCGAAAATCTACAATAAATACGCTGAAACAATCAGCAACACAGCTTCAGGCTGTAACTGTAAAGGTAGCTTCACGGCAACACTAAACTTATAATAAACACCGTGGAACAATCACCAATACACTGTCAAGCTATACTGTAAAGGTAGCTTCACGGCAAAGCACTATCTCGATCGCTTTCCGTTCACAAAACTCTCGCGTAGCTTAGCACTCACAGTAAGCAGCGATTCTCGCAACTAATCACTTTTTCACAATCTTCACAATTAATCGCACTGCTTCACAATCTCTTCGCAACTCACTGGCTCTCAGAAACGCAAGGGTTTATATAGCTTTTCTTTAAGTTCCACACGTTTCGAGAAATATCTCGACAGGAAGTTATTCTAGAAGCTTCCCGATTGGACCATGGTATATCGCCAATTTGGTCGCCCAATGGGCGATAAAGTCGCCAATCTGGCAACCCTACCATACACTATTTTATGGCAACCCTAGTGCTATGCCGGAAGGCTTACATACAGGCGCAACCGCCGAATTTTTCGTAACAATATATACATATTACTGCGTCACTTTAATACATGGTATTGTATATTTAGAAGAATTAGAAAGAAAGTTCTACACCGGAGGTATATAATCTATGTCTTCAAAGTATCTTCTAATATATGCCGTGATGACTTTAATTAAACATATGCGGTAAATTATTAAGAAGTACGCATTGCTTTGAATGAAGCATATTATTTAACACTTACGAAGCAAGCAAGAAACGCAAGCAGGTTTATACTTTAGAATTTAAATGTAAAGTTTACTATTGCTGTAAATGGCAACAATTATGTTTCTGTCATTCCGAAAACATATGAGGAAATTAAAAGAATAATGTTAATTACCACAACAATCTTTGCATTTTTACTTCCGTTTATCTCCTCATCGACACTTAATGTCATAGTTTAGTCATAATGTCATACTTAACATCATAGACACTTAGTTTCATATCATTCTAAGAACATTTGAAACTACTTATGAAATTTCAGTTTTAACTAGATCCATATTTCACTTTATGTTAATGTTAGCTATCTTATGCAAATCTACCTAAACTTTCACAATTATTCGAAAATAATTAAAAATTTGTAAACACTGTATAAAACTTCAGAGACAGAAATCAACTAATGATTCTAAATTTATATCAGTACAATTTCCATCGAAATTAACAAATTCTCAAGTCCTGGAAAGTAATATGACTATTTATCCATTTAACTAGAGATAGAGTTTAATGAAAAGTAGCGGATAATTTGTAAGCGTATGAGCCGTCGTATACGACCAACTCTAACAAACCGCAAGATAGTCTCATTGACTTGAAACATAATAAACTATATAACAGTAATGGAGAGAAGCTACTGTTATAGAAGCTTAAAATAGCCTCGTCATGTACACCATTAAATTGTTACCAACATCACGCGAATGATAAGTACAGCGTTCCGCTTTACACTTCAACTTCCTTGAAAGTCGTGCTGAATAATATCCTGGGTAGCGGCTCGAAGCGATTACAACTAATCGGTTTAGTCACGTTATTAAACAAACCAAGTTAGGGTATCTGATATAAGATAAAACACTTTCGAATCATCAGCGAAGTCGTTTAGAAAGTGCTCGAGAATAAAACGGAACAAAAGCGAACAAAAATACAAATGGTTCTTTGAAAATACTGAGTTCATTCTTCTTTAAAAGTGGTTTAAACGGCTTTGTTAAAAATAATTGAAGCGTTTGAATTGGAGGATATAATAAAAATCATTAACGAAAAGAGTTAATTAATTCACTTAGGCTTCGCACTGTGAAAAAGAATTTAGCGTGAACTGCATTTTTCATGGAAGTGAAAACTAAGGTTAATTTTAAAGCGTTAATCATCATGCAAAAACCGAAGCTACTTAGATTGTGTTTTAAACGTCATCCATTTTGAAACGTTTACAAGCTGATATATATTTTTTTTTAATTAAATCATTTTCTAAGGGATGGAATTCAAAATAGGGCTTTCTATACAACTGTGCCCTAGTTACAAGTCGATCTACCCTAGGCTGTTATTACGACTTGAATTTTTTGTTTTCTACCTAATTTATATTCACCTAGTAGCAGTCATGAAAATAGAATGTTCCATTGGGGACAGGATTGGGACTTGAAATACCCAGTGTTCCACCAATTAAATCAAATCATATAATACGGAATAGTTTTTTAAGTTTTTCCAAATACACTCACGTTTGTGAAAATTGCAACACCAAGAAGGAATCGTCATAATTGAATGCAATTTAATACACAGTTGAGTGGTAGTGGTACAAATAAATGATTAAATGTTCAAAGCAAACAAACAAGAACAAGAGATCAGAATCAGTATTTTGTGTGGCCACCACGCGCCGCAATAAGTGCTGCTACACGACGTGGCATGGAGTCAAACAAAGTTTGAATGTCTGACTGAGGAAGAGCATTCCATATCGTTTGTACGCGTACCCAAAGTTCGTCTGCAGACGCAACAGGACGAGGATCACGAGCAAGACGCCGACCAATGACATCCCACACATGTTCAATTGGCGACATATCCGGGGAACACGCAGGCCAAGGAAGAAGCTGTACCTGCTGCGCTGCAAAGAAGGATTTAACAATCCGAGCAGTATGAGGGCGGGCATTGTCCTGTTGAAATACAGCGCCTGGCAAGCTTTGAAGGAAGGGAACAGCTTCGGGCTGTAGAACTTCACGGATATACCGGTTGCTGTTCAGATTGCCCACAATTCGTAGCAATTGAGATCGTCTATGATATGCTATGGCGCCCCAGACCATAACTCCGGGTGTTCGTCCACTGTGGCGTTCGATAATGCACTCCGGAAGGTGGCGTTCACCGGCATAGCGTCTGACACGAATGCGGCCATCATGGTACCACAAATTAAAGCGGGATTCGTCAGAAAACACGACATGCTGCCAATCAGCACGCCAGTCTCTATGCTGATTGGCCCATTGTAGCCGCAGGCGGCGATGGTCGTGCGTTAGGGGGATCCTGTATAAAGGAGTCCGTGCGCGCAGTCCACACTGCAGCAGACGTCTACGAATTGATGAAGCACACAATGAAACACCTGTAGCTATTGACCACAGTGCTGCCAATTGTCTAGAGGAAGCTGTACGGTCCGTCCGCGCCATGCGGACCAGGTGTCTATCATCGCGAGCTGACGTCACATTTCGGGGTCCACTCCCGGATTTCCGAGTTGTCCGACACTCGTCCGTCCACTGCTTCCAAACGCGCATCACTGTGCTGCTGTTACGCTGCACACGAGAGGCTACTGCACGATACGACAATCCAGCTTCACGAAGGCCGATGATTCTCCCTCGTTCAAACTCTGTAAGTTGTTCAAATCTCGCTCTCTTTCGTCGACGAGGCATAAGTACAGATTGAGTTAACGTTTACCACTAGCAGATAACCACCGATAACCATACACGCCTCGCTACAGTCGTCTATTTATTCGGATCCATCAGCCGTTCAGAGGGCGCTGCTCAGCATACGCATGCGCTACGGGTTTGCAATTCTAATCATTTGCATATCATGCGCTACTTTGCATTTCCTGAAAATTTCAGCTCACTCGCGTAAGTCCTTCATGGTGTTGCAATTTTCACAAACGTGAGTGTATGTAACTTTAAACGAATTTTCTACCGGTAGCATGTAAGAAGAAAATAAATTTCGCATTAAATCAGACACTTTATTTCTGTTTTGAAAATGAGTTTTATAACTCTGTAACAACAGCAGCTGTCTAACAGTAGTTCTAAGATAGCAATTATGTGCAAGCCTAATTTACGCATGTGTCATAAATTAGACGTCTTAAACCCTGATGACCTTGAAGCAATTAATGCTTCCAACTGTACAGTTGGTCAGGACTGACGCTGAAAGATGCTCGTGTTTGAATATGTGCATAACACTGAACAAAAAAAAGGGGGGGCAGTTCTATATCTCCCATTCTACTGGGCAGATTGACGAAATTCAAATCACGTGTTTCATATCTCGAAAGCGCGACTTAGGATATATATTAGATTTATATATAACATTCTTCTAATATAGGTATTTTGTCCCAAAATCGGACTTTTTCTGAAATGGCATGCCAGTTGTTTACGATACTTCGATTCTACTATTCGAATCACGCCTAAATATTAACTTTTGTAAAATTTGGTGCGAAATTTACAGAGAAATTTAAAAATTTATATTGGCGCATTTTTTCAAGTTTGCGTGAAGAATAATTCACTTGGCGAACTTCTTAATTTAAAGCAACTTATTTTCCTTTCCTTTTTTTTCTATACGAACAGAAAAAAGTTCGCGTTCATTACTTTCAAATAATTTCAACAAAGGGCGTAAATAACATTTGCGTTATTATAGCTTGTAACGAATATGCCAAATTTCAAAACATGCCAATGTGTAAAAGCATATCTTAGGAAAGTTTGGATAAGAAACTCTAATTTTTTGCTAGTGTGCCTAAAAATTACTTAAACATACAAATTTTAAAAATATATCATAGAAATTCTGCGAATTATATTTAGATTAAACCCAAATTTCGAATACTAGAAGAAAGAATCAAGTTAATTAAAGAGGAGATGTTAATAACTCTATGTCAAAATCAATTAACATAGAAGAGCTAAAATTTTGGAAACTAATTTTTTTAAAAACTACTCGTGCGAATTTTACAAAACTTGGCAGTTTGGCATAATAATAAGTTGTAGAATCGAAATATGGAAAACAATAGGCATGTCGTTTCAAAAGAAATGTACGATTTTGTGTCAAAGTACCTATATTAGAACACTGCTATATGTAAATCTAATACATATCCTAAGTCGCGCTTTTGAGACATGAAAAACGGAAGTCGAATTTCGTCAATCGGCCCAGTAGAACGGTATATATAACTGCCCCCTCCTTTTTTTTTCTTGCTCAGCGTACATCGGGCCTCAGAGGATGCTCCAGTTTATACACACAAAAAGACACAAAAGAACCTCGAGCAACGGACTTTTCTATGCATTAGTTTGCTTTTGAAAGTTGAGAGCAATTATATTATCTGCCATGAAATATGATTAGTGAATAAAACAAATAATAAGAAGGGCACCAAAATATTGAAAAGGCATGAAAATACTTAAGATTTTGGATATAGATTAAAAATGAATTCGTTAAAATTGTATTTGCTATTGAATTTGTTGTGGATATCAAAAATTCACAATTTAAAATGAAAATAAAAATTGAACAATAATATGCACTAGAGGGCTGGGAGAAAGTTCAGTGGATTAAGACGTTTGTCTCATGTGATTAAATAGGAATAAGATAATAAGAAAAATATAATAGGAAAATTCGTAAAAAATAAAGAAAGAAGAAGAGAAATAACAGAAAGAAAGTTTAATTAACAGGAAAAACACTAACATACAAACACAGGAAACATATAAATAGTATTCAATATTATTACCGTTATACAGGGTGTTTTAAAAGCTCTTCGCCTAACTTAATATGCTGGTGTATCATATCATGACAAGCAAGATCGGCATTGGAACTTGTTTCCGAAAATGCGAACGGGAAAGGTCCGCTAGAAGGAAATGTTTGCAGGCTTATGGGAGAGTGGTAAGTGTGATCCTTTCAGGAGAGGACGTTGCAGTAGAATGAATTGCTTTGCCAACTCAGTTCTATATGGATATTTTGTGTGACATTTTCTGGAAAGGGTGTTGCCATATCTCATGAATGAGTTCCAGCAGCTACACGCCGAAACATATGATTTCAGCATGATGGAGCGCCTACACATTTTAGCAGCACTACGCGGGAATACTTTGTCAAAGTATTCTCATATATATCCTCATCATTGAATATCATATTCTCATCATATATATCCTCATCATACACAAAGGAACATATCCTCATCATTGGATTGGCAGAGGCAGACCAGTCGCATGGCTACCGTGATTCCGCAACCTGACTTCCCTGGATTTCTGCCTTTGAGGATACATGAATTCCATGATATACGAGATGAAAGGAACATCGGACATGGATCTCGTTGTCAGGATCGTGGAAGTGGCGGCATGCATCCGTCACATACCTGCCCTCTTTGAACGGGTCCGTAAATCCATGCGTCGACGTTGTGAAACATGCATTGAGGCGAACGGAAGGAATTTTGAACATCTTCTGTGATTTAACCATATTCTTCAATAAAAGTCATACTAACAGCTCTTTCGCCATCTTCTTCCCCTCTACGCTTGCAAACACTGCCCTCTAGCGGTCATCGTTCGCATTTTCTAACACGAGTTCCTATGTAAATCTTGTTTGTTATGGCATGATAGACTAGTATGTGAAGTTTGGCAACAAACTTTTGAGACACCCTGTATTTCATTTTAGAATAAAATGGTTCATAAAGATTTGTTCAGTGAGGAAAATGTGAACAACATTCATCCTACCTGTGTATACTCTTGTATATTTTAATCACTAATTTCTAATTTCTTTCTTCTGTTGCCCATTTTCACAGGGCAAAACATTATACCTTCTATTTTCCTTACCCTAAAATTTTCCAAATACGAATCTGCTTTAACAGTTACGGTACTTATGTTAATAGAATTATTTTTAACAAAACTACTACAAGATACTAATAATAAATTGTATATGATTAATTTTGCATATATCATCTTTTGTTTCATGTTAAGAAAAATATAAGTCAATAAATGAACTAAGATTTTCTTTAATTCCGGCGAATAATCCAAAATTCTTAAGCGTATTTAAATAAGAAATTTTTTTCAGCACAAATCAAATAAAATTAGCTGAAAATTACTGAAAAGAGTTTTCTGCTTTGTCTGAGCATTCTTAAAAATTTCAAACAAG
This sequence comes from Stegodyphus mimosarum, assembly GCA_000611955.2. Classification (NCBI taxonomy): domain Eukaryota; kingdom Metazoa; phylum Arthropoda; class Arachnida; order Araneae; family Eresidae; genus Stegodyphus; species Stegodyphus mimosarum. Next base: position 122,436 of record KK120582.1, on the reverse strand, counting down.
AACAAAGAGAAAGTAAATTTCCGTCAAAACACAAATTTCGTTTATGTTATTTCAAATAAAAAACATTTATTTTTTTTACTCGTAATGAATCAAGATTTTTATATGAAATCAGCGCCAAAAGCAGCTTGAATTTTCGGCAGTTATCAAAATTCAAAGTAGAGAGAGTATTTAAACACTTCTGTTTATTTGAAGGTTAGAATTTTTTCTGTTGATAATCTATTAGTTTCTTATAACACCTGGCGGTAGATGTAGAGAAGTCACGTTGGTAAATTTGATTACTGTTTGCTAAGACGCATGGTTGGGATAACAATATTTGGAAAGAATAAGACATAACACTTCTAACGAATGCTTGAGATTACATTTACTAAATGCAAGCAAGCCAAATTATGTAAGTCAAACGTTTAATTACAAGAAATGTAATAAAATTAATTGATAAAAGAATGTAACTAAATAGTTTCTGCATCGTATTTGAGATCTCAGAAAGCTAGAAATTTTAAATATTGGTACTTCGAAAAATGTATCGGATTTCACATGCTCTAATTGTCTGTTTATACGAATTTATTTTTTAAACTGTGAAACAAATATATGTGTCAAGTCATGATGGAAACGGAAAAAGTAGTGTTAAAGGCATTGATAGGCATACCTAAGATCTGATATTGAGGTATTTTTCCCACACGTTGTCTATGTTTTACTGAATTTGTACGATATTAAGTATTTGATAAATTTACAACACTATGATATTCCGAAGACTAAAACTGAATGTTTTACATATAAAAATAGAATGTATATATATATATTATTATTGTGCTAAAGCTTCAAAGTAATAAACCAATAATTTATAATAAAACACTTTTTTGTTCCTTGGAGATGGTATCTGAAAAGTTTTCTCTTCCTGTATACATACATACATATATATTTGTGTGTGATATAAATATAAAAAAAAACTAGTAAATTTAATTCAGCAATAGTCCTTTTAATTTGTCTACAACTCCGTCTTGTCTTAAAACTATGAATCTAACCTGCAACATCTGAAAACTATTCCGCATTATGCCCTCTTATTAATCCTGCAGTGCTGTTAAGTACATATTCGATCACCTTTCAAAATTTAAGAAAGAAATCAAATCTTTAAATATGCTTTGCTGAAATGCGCTCCCGTTTTGCTCTCTCCTTTCGTTTTGCTTGCACGTGCTATTCGCCTTTCTACGCCGCCTATTCTTTTAGAGGTGTAACAAGCTGTGGTGTGTGGGAGGGAGGTGCTTGTCGCATCCATAGTGATGTATAAACAAGAATCTGTGTCCTAAAAATTATTGATAAGGAAATAAAATTATGTGGTGAATTTTACGGCTGCACTTATCTCCAAGTTGCATTCTTCCACTGTACTTTCTTTCTAGTATGCCAGCAACATATGTAATCTCAGCCATGACTAAAAATTAATCGGAGCCTTCTTTCCTACGTATCCTAAAATTACTTCATATATAAACATATACATAACTTTGATTAGTTTTAATTTGGCAATATATGGCAATAGTTGTTTTAATTCCTTATTTTAATGTGGTTATCTCCCCTTCCTTTTACAAATAGTTTTCAGTAATTTTTCTTGAATGCTTCTTTTCGTTCATGTTTGCTTATGCAATCCTCATATATAGCAACAGCTAGCATGAAATCGCAGATCTTTTCCATGATTCAAGCCTCATTTGAGTCATCCCTTGGTCATGACTCAAGCGTTATTTGCGGTTCATCTTCTACCCCAAACCCGCATCATCATATAGACTTAACGTTAACATTCAGTTTAAATAGCACTTATATTGCCATTCAGTTTAATATACTCCTTTTGGATCTTAATAAAGCAATAAAAAGTCATTTAAGGTTTCAAACACATTAGGTATTATCAGAAAGACAATAAAGCTCATTCATAAATAATTTTGTTAGCTACATAACAACTATAGCACTATACTGCTGTAACGCTATATTCTGTTGAAATTTTCATATCATGTAGAAAATTTTACATTGGTAATTTTATTACTGATACTCCATTTAAGAAGTTTACTTTAAGGATTTAATTTACATTTCGTTTGTTTTATAAATAAAAACTTTATACGTTTTCTCCATTTCATGATTAAAACATTTCATTTATAATTAGGACTCATAATATATTTCCATTTCTGAAAGGGAAAATAATGGCTAAACATTATCAACAGCGATTTTATTATGTTTTCTATTAGTCTGGTAATGCACTCATAAGAAGAATGTAAGAAGCTCTACATGGCGCGTCTTCTTGCAGCATCCTTTTTGCAACACGGATTTCAAGTTCCATAGATTATCAGATACTCTAAAACAATACTTCTACTCAAATAAGATGTATTAAATGAAATAGTGTTTACAATTGCATTAGCTGTTTCTAATCTCATTTTTCAAATTTTCTCATTTTACCTTAAAATGTATAATTGTTTAAGCGACGCCACTAGGAAAAACTAACTGTGTCAGCTAAAAATGCTTTCAGTCTTCAGTGATGATGCTTCCATAGGGATATGCAACTTATTTTCTCAGTTTTTAATTATTAAATTGTAATATTTAAATTTAGGAGTCCTCCAGCTAATTTATCCTAAGTTTTTTCTAATTCTCCCCTTTCATTTCTCACATACCAAATTTTTGTTCATTATTTCAACATGAACAATAAATAATATGCGCGTTTCAAGAAAAAACTCACCTGTAATTGTTTTTACCATGAAAAAACGATCCGAATACAAGTTGTCTCTACGATACCCTCATCGAAAAATAAATCC
>KK120582.1:100936-119616 GCA_000611955.2 Stegodyphus mimosarum | reverse complement strand
GAAGAGTTATATATCTATTTTCTTTTAACTCGTAACTCTTAGAAAAATAAAGTGAATACATCTCTGGTCAATCCCAAATTCTGCCGGGGGACGGGGGATGGTGAAAAAAATTTCCTTTTATTTTTCAGATTCTCTTGAAGTACCTTTTTACTGAAGTTATTTCACCACGTGAAAGACTCCCGTCGGTAGGGTCAGTCGTAAATCGAAATCGGAGAGTCAGATATTTGGCAAAATGTAGAGGTAGAATGACTTTTGTGTCAGCCATGGTAAATAATACATGCGTGAAATTCGATAAGCCTCTTAAGGGAAGGTGATTTAGGACGCAAGCACTTGTAAAGTGATTGATTGGTTTCTTGGTGTGAGAGATACATTGGTAATCTTGGATTTTTGCGTCTTAACCTAAGAACTTCGTACTGTTATACAGCTAGATGACGCACGTGACTAGTTGGTTAGAAGTATAATTTACATTAAAATTTAAGTTTGTTTCGCATGATTGTTAGGATAAATGTATTCCGCATATGTGTCCTGAATTACTGTTTAATATCAAAGTGCATTTTATGACAAAATTTAATATTGCTGCGCATTTATAGTCCTTGTGTATATGGACGCATTCAATTAAAATATACAGGCAAAACATTTTCAAATATATATGCAAATATTTTGCATTTTAAAAATATATTTACGTGTTGGAATTATAATGCATGTTTTGTTATAAACCTCAGAATCAGATGCATTTTGTTTAATCGATTACTAATGTTATTGTTGTTTTTACCTATGCTCGCTTCTCTGACCGTAACATCAGCCCAAGCCCATGAAATACCTCGTGACAAGAAAAGCTAGTTTTTACATCTGCCGTTGGCAACAGCCTTCAGCACTTCACAGGTGACGGTGCGAATTCTCTCATTTCCATCCCCAATTTTGATGGAGAGCAGAACCCGGGGGGCTAGACGGGTTCGAAAGTCTCCCACCCCTCTACCCTTCCACAAAACCACACGAGAGGACTTTCGGCTCGCCGCATATTTAAAGTGCCGCCATGCCACACCGCCACTATACATTTACAATCATCCATGCCGTAATTCGCACCCGGGCTCTTCAACACGGCAGTCAGCGAGGCTAACCACTATACCGGTTGGGCGGCTTAAATAACTATTATCAATATTCAGAAAAAAAAAAGAAATGCGTCTTGAATTCCCAGAAAAAAATCCTATCATGATTTGGAATGGGGCTAGCTACAATAGACTGCATTGATAATTACAGTTAGGATTACTATTCCATCAATTTGAAAGGAAATTATACATGCTTTCTATATTTTAATACTTCTCACATTATCCAGGTAGGAACAAAGGAATTTTTGGAGCAAAATATGTAGCAGTACGGGTAAATAAATAGAAGGTATGTAAAATAAAATATAATGATATAAGTATTATCGCAAGAGTGTTTATTACTTTCATGTTTACACATGTTTTACTATTTTTAATTTTGAGTTCCCTCTAAGTATTTTACTTGAGGAAAGAATGTCATTCACCGTCCTCTCATCTCGATTTTACCCTTGCAGTAAACTTATTAAGTATTCTAAAATAGCAGCATCTGCATTTCAGAACCGTTGCAAAGTCATACTTATATGCACATGTATGATATGTCTTGAAAGAGTATCTCCACAGATGTATGGATAAGAAATGTGTACTTTTTAATCACATCGGTCCTAATGATGTGATGTAGCTTTATTTGTTTACTAAAGACATCATCCAATTTTCCTACCCCACGTATCCTTACACTAACCATACGACTTCTTAGATCATAGTCTGCTGTAGTAGTGTAACAGGACTATATTTGAATCACACATAGTAAGAAATTGGTATCCTTGTCCTTCTGACTGCCTTATCCTTCTAGAAACAAATTTTCGATCCATGCTTCCTTTGTGTGTGCTGCACTTAATAGCGGAATATCGGCTGCTGAGTCTACAATGACATTTAGTGTCTCGTTTGGTTTTCGAGAAGATAATCTTCCTGACTAGATGTGCAGCTCCTCTGGGCAACCGCATAATCTGAACATAGTAAGTGAATGCCACATTTTCCCAATTACAGTCATTATGGCACAATATGTCGTAACCTACGATAATCGATTAACAGTAGTAGTAGTAGTAAACGATGTATAAGTAACGCCTGTGTTACAGGCTGAAAGAGCATGAGATTCTTAACAATTTATTTTCTACCCTAGAACGATTTCTGAGAAACAGTAGTAGTAGTACTTGCAGCACTGATGACCCATCAGTAGTTGATAGTTGAGAACAGACAATAGAAAATATCTTCTGTGATTAACTTAGTAATCGATAAGAAGCTATCACACGGCTTGCTTCCATTCCTGTTCGGAATTCCAGATGCGATACTGCAGCAAGATAATGTCTGGCCGCACACCGGTCAGGATACTTTGGACTGCTTATGTTACATTCAGATACGTTCATTACTTGGCTGCTTTATGGTCATGTTCCTTATCGAGCATTTGTTGGGGAACAGTAGGCTAGCTGCATCAATGCCTCGATATCTGCAATCTAGAATACAGAGCTCAAGAAACATAGGCTTGTCTGCTGCATAAAAACATTAAGTCATCTGTTTCTTCAACTCTATATCGAACATATTTCAACCTATATCACCGGTTGAAACAGTTGGACGCGCTACTGAAAAAAATATCAGGCTGATACTTTCCATTCCTCTGTAAAAGTTGTGCTTTTACAGACATGTGTATCGTTTATAGACAACATTACGACAATAAACTCGAAATTCAAGCCCATGCCTCTAATCTGTGCTCTAATTTCATTGTTCACGATTGTATTTTTAAATAAATAAATAAATAAGGTAAAATAATTAAAATCTAAAATTTCGGATTGTGATAAATTTATTTGCTTCAAATAATGCTTTTTATAGCTATTAAAAATATAAGTTTTGCATATCACATACATTTCAAGCATGAAATTTCATATGTTCTGAGGTAGCTTTAAATAAATATAATATGAATATCTGCTGACACATGTAATAACTAATATAATACAAAATAAGTGATACCAATGCTTTCCGGTGCTCTCCTCGCATACATTTTGTTAAGACGTTATTGGGATTTTTAGTAGCATAAATTGATCAATATTCGTAAGACAATTAGAATTTGATTTCAGTTCAATTATGCACGTTTCAGCGCATTAATCACCACTATTTTATGGCGAATATTGGAAGTTATCAAAAATATCTTGAAAATGCAGTTATAATAATTCCTTATTTCCTTTATTCCTCCGGAATAACAACGTAAATTCTTATCATATTTTCTACAATTTTTATGCACTGAATTGTGTAAAGTATATAATGCTCAATAATATATTTAATTTTTAAACTCGGGTATGAAGGCTTCGTATTTCAGAAATCTTTAACAAAAAAACCTATGGATAACTCTACCATAAACTTAAAACGTCGGCCATTAAAGAATATGCTTAGTAATTGGAAGAATTTGATGCCGGACTTACCATACTCCAATGATTATTGCCGGTGAAATTGCAACTGAGTATGTAATTATTAAAGAAGCTACCTCATTTAAAAATATAATTAATAAATTATTATATTAAATATACTCGACAGTTATACTTAGATATTTTATTTCAATAACTAGTTATTTTTACGTTAGATTTGTTCTGTCCTTTTTTATTATTCTACCAGCATTCATCAGCATGCAAATTAGGATGAATTTAATTAGAGGATCTAGCTAGAACTTGGACTGGCAACGTATGAACCTTTATTTTCTCAGCGAATTCAATTAGCCCTATTAGCCCATCTATTTCTTTGTCGTAGGGGGTGATATTTAGAGTGCGGGTGAATATTACTAGAATTCAGACAATGGCACATTTTTAATATGTGAGTAAGGATTGGTGGAATCTCATTATTTTTCATATATCAATTATTATTATATTTATAGTACCTTTAAAAATATAAAGTTTTGAAATCCGATTATTTCTATACTGTAGCCATGTATATATATTTCCAGTTTCCGAAGTTTCAGTTTCAGTTTCAGTACATACATTAATTAGATTGTGGCAGTGTCAAATTCTCTTGAGCAAGGTATCGTTTTTCTGTATTACATTGAGCAAGCCAAACCTTATAATGTGAACGGTTGCAATGCTAGATATATTTCATTTCAGCGAATTATAAAAATTCTGCTGAAAATGCAAAATTTGTATATTATTTACCATACACATTTGAATATATATATGTGATATTTGCAGTCGATGGGCACTGGAAATGGTGAAGGTTAGCAATCAGAGTCCGGATGTTGTTGTTGGCGAAGTGGAAAGCAGAAAAGAATTACAATTTAAAAAACGCCACAACTTTATCAAATTAAAGTGGCAGCTCATTTTCGTTTGACGAAGATCACATATCCCATAATGATTTAATTATTAATACTATTAAATTTAGAACCTTGACGTCATAAATATTTTTAACAAAGGGAAGATGAAGAGACAGAGCAAAGCGTTCATATAGCAGGCGATTGCAAAAAGTAATCTGACGAAAAATGGCGGTTAGAGCTATTTATAGTAGCGGTTACATAACAGGTCGGTGAGTTCTCGAAAGTAGTGGTCTAAGGGGAAGATCCTGAAATAGCGGAAAGTTAATTAGAGGTTGCCTGTTTGCGTAGAGCAAAGCCATCGTAATTTTGCTTTTATATGTTACGTATATATATATATATATATATACGTAACATACATATATACATATATATATATACGTAACATATAAAAGCAAAATATGTTTGTGTAAGATGTAACAAATACGATAAGACTGCGATAAGACAATAATATATATGTTTGTGTAAGATGTAACAAATACGAAGGCTGCTTTGAAAAAAAAATTGGGGTCTCAAAATTAAAGATTCTAGATTTTATGCTCTCCTTCCTAAATTCGTCTGTTCTCCCAAATTCGAGATCTTTCTATGTTATGTAACGCTTAATACGTAACTCTTAATGCAGATACCTCTTTCCCAATGAAATAATAGTAAATTAAAACTTTTATAACTTGAACTGAAACTTTTGATCCTCTCCGTTCTTCCTCTGAATTGCAGCATCCACTTTCGCTTAAGCTTTCCTCCTTCTTTTCCTCCAGCTTAAGCTCCTGGCCAGACGCTTTGCTGTTATGCTTACTCATCTAAGATGACGTCATACTTTAAAATCCGTGTACCTGGGAATTATTGTATTCAACTATGATTAATAGATATCTTGTCAGCAAAAGGATGATTTGATATGCGTAAAAATAAAGATTGTGATATTTCAAGCTCAGTTGCGTTAAATGCGTCATCATGCCTGTCCACTCAGACCTGTCTACAGCCACAAACTGATAAAGTACCGAATTCCTTCTTCTATGCATTAAAACATTATACACACACACACACACTTCGTAGCTTCTGAATTGCGATTACACATCAAAGTGAAAAAATAAGAAAGCAATATCAACAGCGAATAGAATTCGCCTGGAAAACTATAAATTCGAATTAAACAAAATTTATAACTATATCTGCAAAAAACGAAATGACATAAAAGGCAATGCATCCAAACTAACGAATAATAAGTTTACAATTTTAACAAAATAAGACTAACATTTTATAATTTCATATCACTCATTAACTTAACAAGGTATTCAAATATTTTACTTTTTAAATATATTTCTTGTTAGCTTTTTATATTATTTTAGAAATTACGTGCATTAGGTCTCCATAAATAAGATTTAAAAAGCATTTTTAAGTTAAATTATTCAATATTTCTGTAAACCCGAGAAAAAAAAATATGTTTGTAATAGATGATTTCATTAAACTTTATTCTACTTCAAGACTGGGAGAGGAAAACTGTTTTCATTGAGATTAGAATGCTACTGCATAGTGAGACGATCTAATCATTAAAAAGTAGAAGAGAACAATTTCCTTGATTAAATGGCTTTTGCATTTGTAAATTCCTTTCAGAATGACATTTTCTAATGCTACTCTTTTGCTTGGGAATAAATTTACATGATTAAGGTAGGAACTGGAAATTGTATAGAAATTCCTAATGATTACCTTTTTTATTGCAGTGTTACCCAGCAGCAGAGCGCTTACAAAAAGTAATTCTGAAAAAAATTCCGAATTACGAAGTTAATTTCTGAATAATTTCTAATTTAATGTCTTTCGAAGCTAAACTCTGAAATTACGAAATTATGGACTTCTTTCCTAAAAGTTTTAATCTAAACACGTATCAATTAATTATGTAGTTATCTTCCTCTAGCAAGTTTTTATAAACAATTTTTTTAGAAATCAATTCTGATATGTAAGTTTGAAATTGCATCATATTCATGCATAGAATAATATAACTTTTTTGTTATTAAACTACACCATTAACCATTTAATTCCTTTGCTTTCTCTTAACATTTTATTATTTTGTCAAAATGTAAACCAATTTTAACTATTTTACTCAACATTAAATTACTCAAAATGTATTACTTGAATTTTCTTTGGCATTCAGCAGCAATTACAAGAGTTCTCCTTACCTAAAACAGAAAAATTGGCAAAAAATAATTATAACCTATTCAAGCTATATCAATTTACTGAAATAAATAAATACATAGTAAATATTTCTTTTTTAAAAACCTTTAAAAAGATCGGTACTATCGCATTATCCGCCCAACCTAACCAAGGATCGCTGGACAAAGCGCTATGTCGCCAAAGTAGGCAAATCAGAATTTTAAGAAAATATACTTATCTAACAACCTACCAGTGGTTGCACGCTCACAACGCAAGCTCATAATGCCGTCATCTAAGTAATAAATGGGGAGGTTTTAAAATCCGACGGTCAAAAGTTTGTGGTTTCTGTTTGTGTTGATTAGTGAGTGGAGTTTTATTTTTTTTAACCCTCGTAACGAATTACAGCAGGTCAGTATATACATTGCGAAAAAAAAAACGAGCCAGTTTAAATCTCCCGTTCTACTCTGCCTATTGACTAAATTCAAATTGCGTTTTTCATGTCTTAAAAGCGCAACTTAGGATATGTATTAGATTAATATACAACAATTGCCCTAACATAGGTATTTGGACCCAAAATCGGACTTTTTCTGAACTAACATATCATTTTTTTTCCGTATTTCGATTCTACGACTCAAATTATGCCTAGATGTTAGGTTTTGTGATTTTCGGTGATAAATTTATGGAGGAATTTAAAATTTTATGTTGGGAAACATTTTTCAGTTTGCGCCAAGAATAATTCACTTGGCGAACTTCTTATTTTATAGCAATCTATTTTCCTTTCCTTTTTTCATAGTTCATGAGCGGAAAAAAGTCATCGTTCAAATAATTCATTGAATAAAATAATAAATAAAAATTCAAATAATTCAGTCATCCTTTCAAATAATTTTAACAGAGTGCGTACACCACATTTTCGTTATTATCGTTTACAATAAATACGCCAAAATTCAAAATGCGCAAAAATGTAAATACACGTATATCTTAGGAAATTTTGAATAAAAAACTCTAATATTTTTCAGGTATGCTTAGAAATACATCTACTTTAAGATGACGGCAAATGTTTTATAGGTTATAATTAAAATGTTTTTTTCGAAAAATTTATAAAATTTATTTAAGAATACAGATTTTAAAAAATAATAAAAAAGTGGGCAATTTTTATTTGGAATGAACCTAAATTTCGAAATATGGAAGGAAGAATCAGATAAATTTGATAAAAAAGAGATATATACCAGAATCATTTAACATTGAGAGGCTAAAAGTTTCAGATCTAATTTTTTAAAAAGTGGTCATGCGATTTTTAAAAAACTTGGCCGTTTGACGTAATTTGAGTCGTAGAATCGAAATATGGAAAATAATTCGCATGTCATTTCAGAAAAAGTGCGAGTTTGTGTCAAAATACCTATATTAGAGCACTGCTATATATAAATCTTATATACACTCATTACCATAAAAAATTGCGCGCCAAGAAAGAGCTGTCAGAGTGAAACAAAATTTCACATATGTAAGTGCTACTTTGATATAAGTAAGTGATTAGAAAATCAGATAACAAAGGATTATATATCGCATAAAAAGTACACATGGACGAAATTTTAGTACTCAGTTGGACCACCTCTAACGAGAATGCACGATGCGATAGGTGCGAGCATTGAGGCGGTGTCCTGAGACATCTCGTTCCACAGTTACTGTAAACGCGCCTCTAGTTCGGCCAATCCCGTAGGCTGTCCAACTTGCCGTCCCAAATGATCCCAGATATGCTCGATTGGTGACAAATCTGGGGATCGAGCAGACCAGGTAAGGTGTTAATGTGGCGGAGGCAGTCTTATGAGATTTGTGCTGTGTGTGGCCCAACATTGTCTTGTTGAAAACAGGCTCCTGGGAGCCCTGCCATGAGTGGCAACACATGTGGCTGAAAGATGTCTTGGACGTACCGCTGGAATGTCATTGTGCCATGGATCAATATTAGGGGTGACCGTGTATCGTAAGCAATGGCACTCCATACTATCACACCAACTGTGGGAACGGTGTGTCTCTGTAAAGCGATGGCAAAATTTAGGTGTTTACCACGGGGCCTCCACACACGAGCGCGATTATCATCACTGATCAAATTGAATCTAGATTCGTCTCTGAAGACGACCTGGTTCCATTCCGTTAAAGTCCAGTCCTATCGTGTGAACGGAGGCGTCGGTAGGTGGGTGTCATTGGCAGCATACGTATTGGGCGCCGCGATACCAGATGTGCTTCAACCAGGCCCTGCGATGGTTTGGGAAGACACAGGGGCCCGTAATGAAGCTGCTGCCTTTGTCTGGATAGCGGCCAATGAGGGAGTTGGCTCTACGCATGCATGTCTAATGATGTGTGACAGTCTTCTCGACGACTGGTCTGTCGAAGGCGTCCTGAGCCTGGCTGGCGTGTAAATGACGTCTTTTGTATTCACTGGTTCCAACACCTCCTCACACTTTAAAATCAGAACGGCCTATCTGACGAGCTGCTCTCCGAGCTGACCACCCAGCTTCCATCATTCCGATGATGCTTCTTGTCGCGAACTCTGACAGCTGCTGATATTGGCTTCAATGACGGCGTAACGACATGTCTCCCTCAGTTACCTGTTTCCTTAGCAAAAGATTACGTACACTCAAACATCTATCTATCTATAGCATACTTTCGGTGAGAGGTATACTTCCCTAAAAGGGCCTTTACCAATATATTTAAATATCCTCTTAAGGAACCTGTTAATAAAAACGAAATCCATTATAGGAACCCTACGCAAAGTTCTTTGCTGATGAATTGAATGGCATAAGAAAATGGCAATATGGCATGAAGAAAGTCGTGATGTCTTGAAACTTGAATGGCATACTTGAAACTTGAAAAGCATAATGAAAAAATGATGCAATGGCAATGAAAATGGTATGTTAAATTCTAGGGAGGAGTCAGTATTTATATTACAAGCTCAGCTTACCTGTTTTATACTCCAAGAAGAACGAAGTTCAACGCCCTCTGGTGGCATTACGCAAGGAGAAATCACGCGGCATTTCTAAACATTGGTATATCTATCCGACATTTACCTCCATGCCAAGTTTCGTTACGATCCCACAATTATTTCTTGGTGGGCAAATTTTATGGCAGTGAGTGTATATCAAAAGTCGCGCTTTCGAGACATGAAAAACGCAGTTTGAATTTCATCAATCGGCTTTATAGAACGAGGTATAGAACTGCCTTATTTTCTTTCATTGCACATGAAGAGCAGTTCCAATCTGTTCTGCAATGCTGAGAATTTTGCAGGTCTCTGATGTTAAGTTAAAACTCTCTGTGCATACGGAGAGAAGATACAGAAAACAGAAATTTTAGTGTATTATTTACATTTTTCGAGCTTTTAATTTAGTTAGTATATTAAGGTTTTATGAAATTTTGAGTGATTCGTTATGGGTGTTTATTTTATGTAATTTTTACTGGTTCACTAAGAATGTTTCTTGCATTTTTAACTTCTGTGTTTCTGTAGGTTTGTTTTTATCTTTTATATATCTGTATGTTTTTTCTGCTTATTTATTTTCTGATTGCTGTTTTATGTAATTTTGACCGAGGCGCTATTTTTTTAAGTGCCTACTGTTTTTCACGTGTTATATTGGAAAAAACTTAATTATCAACGACTGGCGACATAGCGGGAGGTCCGGGCGAATAATGCCAAAGTACCAAACATACACTCACGTTTGTGAAAATTGCAACACCATGAAGGACTTACGCGAGTGAGCTGAAATTTTCAGGAAATGCAAAGTAGCGCATGATATGCAAATGATTAGAATTGCAAATCCGTAGCGCATGCGTATGCTGAGCAGCGCCCTCTGAACGGCTGATGGATTCGAATAAATAGACGGCTGTAGCGAGGCGTGTATGGTTATCGGTGGTTATCTGCTAGTGGTAAACGTTAACTCAATCTGTACTTATGCCTCGTCGACGAAAGAGAGCGAGATTTGAACAACTTACAGAGTTTGAACGAGGGAGAATCATCGGCCTTCGTGAAGCTGGATTGTCGTATCGTGCAGTAGCCTCTCGTGTGCAGCGTAACAGCAGCACAGTGATGCGCGTTTGGAAGCAGTGGACGGACGAGTGTCGGACAACTCGGAAATCCGGGAGTGGACCCCGAAATGTGACGTCAGCTCGCGATGATAGACACCTGGTCCGCATGGCGCGGACGGACCGTACAGCTTCCTCTAGACAATTGGCAGCACTGTGGTCAATAGCTACAGGTGTTTCATTGTGTGCTTCATCAATTCGTAGACGTCTGCTGCAGTGTGGACTGCGCGCACGGACTCCTTTATACAGGATCCCCCTAACGCACGACCATCGCCGCCTGCGGCTACAATGGGCCAATCAGCATAGAGACTGGCGTGCTGATTGGCAGCATGTCGTGTTTTCTGACGAATCCCGCTTTAATTTGTGGTACCATGATGGCCGCATTCGTGTCAGACGCTATGCCGGTGAACGCCACCTTCCGGAGTGCATTATCGAACGCCACAGTGGACGAACACCCGGAGTTATGGTCTGGGGCGCCATAGCATATCATAGACGATCTCAATTGCTACGAATTGTGGGCAATCTGAACAGCAACCGGTATATCCGTGAAGTTCTACAGCCCGAAGCTGTTCCCTTCCTTCAAAGCTTGCCAGGCGCTGTATTTCAACAGGACAATGCCCGCCCTCATACTGCTCGGATTGTTAAATCCTTCTTTGCAGCGCAGCAGGTACAGCTTCTTCCTTGGCCTGCGTGTTCCCCGGATATGTCGCCAATTGAACATGTGTGGGATGTCATTGGTCGGCGTCTTGCTCGTGATCCTCGTCCTGTTGCGTCTGCAGACGAACTTTGGGTACGCGTACAAACGATATGGAATGCTCTTCCTCAGTCAGACATTCAAACTTTGTTTGACTCCATGCCACGCCGTGTAGCAGCATTTATTGCGGCGCGTGGTGGCCACACAAAATACTGATTCTGATCTCTTGTTCTTGTTTGTTTGCTTTGAACATTTAATCATTTATTTGTACCACTACCACTCAACTGTGTATTAAATTGCATTCAATTATGACGATTCCTTCTTGGTGTTGCAATTTTCGCAAACGTGAGTGTATATTAGGAGGTCAGGAAAATATGTATTCAGTTGTATATGCATGATTTATTAAGATACCCACTAACATGTACTTAAATTAAATAAATAGTTTTGCTCTTTTCAAATGACTGCTACTTGTAACTTTAAGCATTAGTCGGGACTAATGTTTAAATCGGATTAGATAGGATTAGCTATCTTATAACCGAGATAGTTACTTAAGATACACCACAGTGGGTGACCGGTTTTATATCCACGAAGAGATCGGAGGCGGAAGAAAGATAAGCTCACTATATACGGGAGTTAAACCCAACCCTTAGTTTACTACTGTTGTCCAAATCAAGCAAGTGTGCTTTGAGTCTATAATAATCATAAATAAATTGATAAAACAGCAATTTAAAATTCACATTATATTGCTTACTTAAATGTATTTCCCTTGTTTTTCATTTACGTATTTTATTATGCTTGAATTCTAATCCAATATTACTGAGTTCCTTACATATATTTACAATTTTGCGTGCTGATTATGTTATACCAAGAAAAAAGCAAAAGAGAAAGAAGAAAGAATTTTATTTGATATAATCATTCTTAATACACTTCGTAATTTGTCTGCATGTGAACTCCAGCTATGAACAGTTCAGACGTAGAGAAAGAAATTGAGTTTGTGATTACTTTATCTCTTATGTGGCATTTTCGCCATATAAATCACATTGCAAATTTTCAGAATTACTCACATGAGGCTGGCTCACAAGTTGAATTCACTATTCACTATAGGGTTTTATACATTATCGAAAGAAAATTTAAAAATTATTTTCCCCTAAATATTGCATTACATCTTATTTATCTCTAACTTGCATATCATTTACTTGCATTTCGGTCTTAGAATTGATGATGATATTTTCGTTTCTGCTCTGGGGAGTGGAAATTTCTTATCATGTTTTGCCGACGTATTTCACTTCTAATCTCTCAGCTGACTGTGACAAATCATAATGCAATATTCAGAATTTAGTCTTAAGTATGATTTCCAAAATTAGTGCTTTTAAAAATTTGCAGATATTAATGTAGTTTATACACATATGTATATATGTATATATACAAATACAATACAAAAATGAATAGATGAAATGATATAGGAAAATGTCAGATTAACTTTTATAGAAATCAGGAAGAAACAATAAGCAGTATAATATGGTTGGAGAAATTTGTGACATTTTAATACTCTCGGGAGATGCTTATATATACTACGTAAAGACATCCATAGTATCCTTACGAAGTTATTACTTTTACATGTAAAAAAATATCAGTTTATGTAAAAATATTCCATTGAGTTAATAATTTTACCACTGATATAAGAAATTTGTTAAAATGAGTTATGGCTACCTAAACTATTTTATGTGTATGTATTGAAAATTTTGGGTTTATTCGCAGATGATGGTGCTGGCGGTGTTGATACTGGAGAACATTTCAGTTGGATGGATTCATGGTCAATTGATATTTATCTTCGTTTTACGCCTTATTCCTAGAATGAAATACAGTAAAGCAATACATTTTCAGCTTTCACATACGCACTGCGCAGGCGAAAGATAAATGCAGCGAGCACTTTATCAGTCTGGAAAATAGTAAAAAGAATGAGAAGTTTTAATACTTAGTACTCTAATCTACTTTCCATCGAGATGACAGCCGACCTTTGGTCTTTATGTGTCATCTTGACGGTATATTTTAATCGAACCTAAGTAAGAAAATTTCAAATTTACTTGAGTTATTTTGTCACATTTCCTAGGCCACGTTGCAGTTTCAGTGCTTCGGAACGATAGCTATAATTTGTGTACTAATATTTAATGAAGTCTACACAATAGTACATAGAATCGGTCGTGGACACTTAGCCGACAACCACTTAGCCGGCGGGACACTTAACCGACACCAGTTAGCCGACAAGACATTTAGCCGACAGGGACACTTAGCCGACATGGACATTTAGCCGACAGGACATTTAGCCGACATGGACACTTAGCCGACAGGACATTTAGCCGACAGGACATTTAACCGACACGGACACTTAGCCGACAGATCATTTAACCGACACGGACAGTTAGCCGACAGGACATTTAACCGACACGGACAGTTAGCCGACAGGACATTTAACCGACACGGACAGTTAGCCGACAGGACATTTGTCCAAGACAGAGAGTTACCCGTCAGAACATTTAGCTACGAAACATTTAACTGTCAAGACATTTAATCAACAGGACACTAAGCCGACAGTGACGTTTTAGCTCACACGTACGAACTAATTATTTAATCTTACTACTAATTACGAAATTTCTAAACTTATCCGTAAATTCAATATTTAAGTAATATTTTCACTATCAGTAAAATTCATCTTTCGATTCTTAAAGATCTCATATGTGATTATAATTATTGTGTTAATTTAACATTGTGTGATATTTATCGTGCTGTTTAGTGTATATTGGCCAAATTAAAAAAGAGCTGAAATTTCTCGTCAAGAAATATGAATTAAATTTCGAAAGGAAAAAAGATTTTTTTAACCTAAATACGGCGGTCACTTAATTACATTTTAATATGGGATCTTCAAAAATTATCCGTAAAGCTTCTTCATTTAATCAACTGGGTCCTTTTGAACACATCATTAATAATTTTTCTTGTTTACTTAATGATATTAATTTTCCAATCTGGCTGCCTTAATTTAATTTTTCTTGTTTACTTAATGATATTAATTTTCCAATCTGGCTGTCCTTAATGCTTTCAAATTTGTATGGAATTAAAAGCGCGATTCTGTAACATTTTATTGACCACGCCTCTCGCTTAAAATACTTACTTACGTTAATGTTTATAACACTAAACTGTTGCATAATGTTTAATTTAGAATTCAAATATTCTTTAAGGTTTTGTTTTATTCAGAACTGAATACATTTACGCAGAAACTACATTTTCCACTCTTCATATGCTGCTGATATTCAACTCCACTCTTATTTTCTACCCGCGCCTACTAAATGACTTGAATCGCGCTAAGACGTGACCTTCGTGAATTTAGTTCTTTCAGTTGGCCGTGGTTAAGGTCGTGCGGAAAGCCTTTTGAGTATGATTTACCGAAATTGGTACACTGTAAAAATATACATAGAAGTTAAACCCAGTTGATTAAATGAAGAAGCTTTACGAACAATTTCTGCAGATACAATATTAAAATGCAACTAAGTTCCCTGACGAGAAATTTCAACACTTGTTCAATTTGGCTACGTGCCAGCTAAACGTCACTGTCGGCTTAGTGTCCTGTTGACTAAATGGCTTGACAGTTCAGTGTCTGGTACCTAAATGTCCTGTCGACTAACTTCCCGTGTCGACTAAATGTCCTGTCGGCTAAATGTCCTGTCGGCTAACTGTTCGTGTCGGCTAAATGTCCTGTCGGCTAACTGTCCGTGTCGGCTAAATGACCTGTCGGCTAACTGTCTGTGTCAGCTAAATGTCCTGTCGGCTAACTGTCCGTGTCGGCTAAATGACCTGTCGGCTAAGTGTCGGTGTCAGCTAAATGTCCTGTCGGCTAAGTGTCCGTGTCGGCTAAATGTCTTGTCGGCTAACTAGAGTCGGTTAAGTGTCCCGTCGGCTAAGTGGTTGTCGGCTAAGTGTCACGGACCCACATAGAATTAGTAATAGTCCATCGACATTAAATATAAGATACTGAACGCCTAATATTGGGTTTTCTCTATTTCTCTTGAATGTACTTCCAAAACAGCACATGAAGTTTTGATACATCTACTTAGAAGTTGAACTTGCATTGAAATGTTAGTTCAGAGAATAACGGATCGAATTCTTTAACAGTATCATCTACTTTCTTATAATGGTCATAAGGTTTCTGAAGTATTACTATGTTTATGGAGTGCACTTTAATGACTTAGACGATGTGGGGAGTTGAAGCCTTAAATTTTCGCATGTCATGTAAGAATTAAAGGGAATTTGAATTAGAGATTGAAGCAATGATTTAGTTGTTCATCTGTAGTGCTTATACTCTTTATTTCAGATTTGCATAGATAACTGTTTTGTATGTATTACAGTGTCCTGAGTTGGCTGCATAATCAGTGGCATAAGTAGTTCGTACTCTTGATTTAAACGTTAACAGTTGATACATCTGGCTACTTTTCTGGCATGATTTAACTGAATGACAACCTGGGCACTGCACCAAGACTGGCAGTGCTTTAACAGTTACGATTTATACGGCCAATGCTCTAGCAGATGTAACACCCTGTGACTTTTACATATTTTAGGTACTTGCAGGAGTTAAAGCCTATATATAGGCTCTCAGGGTCATTTCTCTCAGCATAATTTGGACTCAATTCGACAGTCTAGTTCTGCTCTTCATTGGTGTTCTGGTGCAAACTGCACTTGAGGAGAGAGCTGGAATAAAATTATTGAACATCTGTGTAAGGATTTGTGCTTGCAAGTAATCCGGAGCTTCAAAACTTGTAATCTCTTCCTATAGAGACTTTGGTTCACGCATCAGAAGTTTCTGAGATTTCCAATTCCTTGAATGATCTTTTTCAAGACGTCCATGTTGCTTGTGTTTTTGGAGCTAACTTTGAGTCTGTTTGTGAGAGTAGGGAGGGTTTGTTGCATTGAGATCGTAAACTGTACGCGTTTTAGTTCTTTCGCTAATTGTTAAACGATGCTATTCAGTGGACGGTTTGTATATTTTGCTGTTATGGTGATTATAGGCTCTGACAGCTTTTACTTTGGTTTGGTAGAAATTTTCTTCCAAGTGAATGGTGCTTTTTCGTTTTCAAGATAGAGAAAGTTGGTGTCTAATCACTGAGGACGTGATCTGGTGTTCAGGCAGGAACTGAGAGACTGCGTGCTGGAGCGACTGCTGTATGGTTCAAGGAATCTTTCTCTGTTAGTAGTAAACGTAATACAATATTTACCATAGTTTTAATTCTGTAGCCACATCCTTGAGCACGAACACGCATGCGCCATTAGAACCGATTTATTCACGAAATAGTTGGATGGACATGAAACACGTAGTAGGGATTTTTTACGTTCTTTTTTCGTTGCGATTAAAGCACAGCGTCAAGCAGCACAGACTTAAGAAGGCAGAAAATTTCATTTAAGTAACTTAAAATAACATGCTGATCATCATTTCTAATACACTGTTTCATAGAATTATGTTTAATTTCCGCATCTATTTATTTATATATTGGTAATGTTATGAGTGATTTCGAAACTTAACTTCGTTATATATACATAATGTATATATTTTTATAGTAAAGTGTAATAAATAAATTATTATTCTATAATAATTGTTAATATAATAATTTAATGATTACATGTTATTTTGTGATTATTATTATTATGTTACCATTTTAATAAGTTCTGATATAATAATTAATATAATTGATTATAAAAACTTTTACGAAGAAATTTCTTAATAATTAATTATAATAATCATAAGAAAATAAATGATTATTATATTTATTTAATTAATTATATAATAGGAAGTAACTATTATATTTTTCTTAATTTTGCTCTAAAATCTATATGCAGTATTATACATATTTGGATTTGAGAGGGAAAAAAGAAATTTATTTTAAAAAATACAGCGAAGAATATTCTTGTGTAAAAGATTATAATATTGGAAAATTTCACCGTAAATGATCTACGATCGAAGGAGATTCTGCTCAAATTGAGTGAAAAACCTGTTAAAAAATTTGTTTGGTAAGCTGCAAAAATAATACTTTTGCAAAAAAAATATTGTTCTATTATTTTTTAAAAAGCTCTTATTTTTACAAGTATCCAATGAAATATGCACTATTCACCTAAAACTCCTACATTGTGAAAAAAATAGTCAATATTTTTAGTGTCTAAGGTTTGAAATGAATGTTAACCTTCGCGTTTATTTTTGAGAATGTGAACCAACGGAGCTACAGAATCTGATAACAGAATCACCCGACAACCCAGAGACTTCCCTCCTTCGATAGTAAATTCCCTCTTTCCGGCGAACCGTCGAACTCTCCTATGAACCACCCTCACTTTGTGGCAGATAATTAACACCCCTTGTGGATGATACTAAGTATTTTGTTAGAATACTTAGTATCATCCACAAGGCTGCATTTGCTGTAGTCCATTTATACTAAATAAACGTTAGGTTAGGTTATTTTAATATCCATCCTAGGATCCCAGGGACTGACTGCCTTAGGGAAGAGATGCCTTTGCGATTGTTTTTTTAGGAGAAGTTAATTTGTATTTACATTACATATGGGGAAAGCAACACATGGCAACCAATCAAGTAACCAGTTCGTTCGCTTTTTGAACCCGCAAATTCAATTACTGGTATTCATCATCTTAACAACTTGGATTGATGGGACAATACTAAACAAAGACTTTCAAAGTTGTGATACTGCGGCTGGTTAATTTCTTTTAATTGGTTGAAAGCTTTGATTTGAAATTTTATAATCACCTGCTAGCTAAAATACTTGAATTTCACTTTTGGAATTGCGTAAGTATATGCGTCATTAGCTTTATCTAAGAGACATATAATAGGAATTAAAGAAAGACTTTGAAAAGATGTACTCTAGAAATGTTTATGATAAGAATTTTATGTCATACTATTAGTAATTATATTTAAAAGAGACCCATACAGCTCTTTAACGCAAAGTTTTACTAAAAATGTTCTTTGATTTTATTACACTTTTCTACTTATGTATAATACCTATATATACATATGTTATTCTACCTATTTATACATATGTGTGTGTGTGTGTTAGTAAGTTAAAAAAAAGTGTACATAAAATATTAACTGTAACTTGCATTAGCCCCTTAAGGTTCCTTTTTAATTTGTAGATTTTTCCTTTTCCATTCTAAAAAATTCATTCCATTCTAAAAATAGTAACTGCTTAAAATTAATCGTCCTGAACTGCGTCATTTAAAAAATTGTTCTTTCCGTATGATTTTCATACAATGCTGATGGCGTAGGAAGTTACATGGCGCTTCAGCTAATAATGGTTTTAAATTTTAGAAACTAAAATGTTAGTAACCAAAATATAAATTCAGACTAAATCATTCTAAA
>KK120582.1:64068-100882 GCA_000611955.2 Stegodyphus mimosarum | reverse complement strand
TACGTTGCATTTCTTCTCTGCTTTACCGCTACACAGTCCTTGTTTTTCATTCCTTCTTTCAAAATATGAAAATTCATTAAATAAAGGCCATACTTTTTACTTCAAATTATCAGTGCCTGTATCAAAACTCGTGATGTCAAAAAAAATAAGTATTGTCCTTGTGACCATGACTACAAGTATTCACTTCTTTTTGACCTGGCTTTTATCTTTATGTACCTGCCTCATGATTGAAAATGATAATGTTGCATATGTATAAAACTGCCGTGAAAAACACCTGCATCATTTTCCTTTAATGAATACTTTATGTACAATTTTATAAAGAAAAATTAAATTTCTTCTGATGGTTGTAGAGTCATTAGGATTTTTTTGGAAACAGAAGAATGAAAAATGAGCAACGCCTTCGCCAGAAATCGAAACACGGACCTCTGAGTTACGCGCCGAGTGGGCTGACCCCTACAATACAAAGGCGTGCGAAGAAGGCAGGAGAAATACCTTATATGGTCATCAGAATGATTTATTCAATTAATGGCTTTACAGATATGGTATGCAAATAATTAAAATTATGAAATAAATTTTATTTTCCTCTAAATTAAAGAAATAATTTTCGATAAGAGAATAATGAAACTTTTAGAAAGTGTTATTTCGGCTGCAGCCACTCATTATATTAAGAATGCAAAAATTATTTTTGAAACTGAAAATCATTGTTTAAACTATTCTGATTTTAGGAATGATTTTTCGCTATTCGTTGAAAGACATTTTCTAAAATATTTTCGAAAATAGACGGTCCATTTGATTTCAGGTGGCATTTCGTACATTTCATCCTAATTGCTTAGGAAATTAAATGATTTTATTTGACGAACATAATCCACCTCTCTCACAAATATCAGTCACGATATGCATACTATTAAGAGAAAATTCTGTCTTCAACGCCTCTGAACCGAAGACAGCTTATTTAATATTTTTCTCCAGCAGCTGGATATTCGACTTGCTAAGCACCCGTAGGCCGTTTATTCGTCTCATCACTAAACATTTTATCTAGGGTACACCACACGGGGAGACCGAATTAAACCTGAGGGAAAAGGGAAACTTCATTCCAGTTTTGACGGAAAATACCCCAGGAAATGAACTGGACGAATTTTGAACTACCACCAACCCCTCGAGAGTAATATTTGTTATTCTGTTATTCAAACCTTATGTAAGGAAGAAAATTCGTAGTTAAATTCATTTTAAGCATTAAATTTTTCCCTCTCTTCATGTGTTTGTTCGAGATAAAATTATATTCCCTTTCTTCTGTTTATTTATTTCTTACGTGTTTTATCTTGCTTTCGTAAATTTTATTTAACAGTTTTCTTATATTTTATAGATTTTATTTTTTATACATATTTTGGGGTAGTTTGTATTTTTTTTAATTACCTCTGTAAATCTTGTGTAATAAATATTTCTAAGAATATTTTTGGCTCAAAGTAGTTCAAGTGCCCAAATGCCACAAAGATTTTGTATACTCACTCACATCCATGCCTTCTCCGGTTGCAAGCCCAGGTATAAGGCTAGAGCGACGACTTCCCTGACTTATGCCAATAAGGCGGTCCTTTTTGAAATATCGACAGTTCAATATTCCTTTTTAATATTCTTTTTCTTTTAGATTATAAAAAACTAAAAAAAGATACTGTAATGCGATACGGTATATCAGTGACGTTTTCGGAACGTTCTCACAAAGCATCACTCTCATACATCATAACAATGTGCGCTCATGTGAATGATTTGTCAAACGCTTCAAAATACGTTATTTTAATGCATTGTAAAATAATAAAATTTAACGTAATTAATTTAAGTATCCTTAAATAAATTTTCATAATTATGCATATTTCTTTAGATCAAAACAAATTGGCTTAACGAATGTCATGTTAAGCAGAAAACGTCCGAAGAAATATTTTGATATTTCAGAAATGGACTTCTTGTATTCACGCTCCTGTTACCTTAACAGATGTATTTATTAATTAAGATATACATTTATTTTCTTTGAAAATTGTCAAATTTTATATAAGGTAATTAGTTGGTAGGTGTAAATTAAGTTTATTTTTTAAAGGAATCTAAATCGTATTTAGATCTGAGAAATGCGAAAAAAACAATGTACGCTCATGTAAATAGTTCATCTCCAGAAATTAACTAAATCTGCTAAAAGTAGCTGCAGTCACGTTCATTGACAAATTTATTTAATGCCAAAAAAAGACACATCAACTCATTATTTCATTTTACTGCCTAATACATTCTATATTTTGCTTGAATTCAAATGATCTTTTGTCACTGATGAAAAGTTTTTAAGTCTTTAATAACAACGACAATACTCGTACTGCTCACAATTGAAAACGAATTTCGATGTTTGCAGCATATTCTCTACAGATTAGTAGCAGCATTTGGTTCTTAAATTCGCTCTTCTTTATAGTTGTTAACATAATGTCTATTTCAAAAACAGGTTGTTCTAATAATCACGCAGTTTTAAAGCACGGCGAAGTGTTTTGAAATAATGAAAAAATATGGAATAAACATTTACTTAATCCATGAAATCAGTTTTAAATTATCCTAGGAAATAATCCTCGCTTCTTTATAATTGAACTAAATGCTGGTAAATTATTAAGGAATAGGAAATACGGAATTGTTTAACGTTATCCTAGACAATAACTTTCTTTTTTTCTGAGAGCCTGAATGTATTTTCTGTCAATGAAAATTTATCATACTGAATACTTTAGTAAATAAGTAATCTGCATCTAAAAAAAGGGGTAAAAAGAGATTTCATTCAATTCTTAATTAATTAATTCATTCAATTCATTCAATTCTTAATTAATTATTTCGTAAGATTTCTGAAAATTTAAATCTATTTCTGTGTGGTAAATATTTTTAAAAAGTTTGGATTCTATTCTTGATTAAAATAGAAATATTATTCTTTGATGAAGACATCTGGTACAAGATTATTACAGGAGACTTTCCTAGCACGCTTTTAAGGAAAACAACGTTACATCGTAATGAATGAAAATCATTTCATATTTCAAAGCTAAAGTTAAATTGTTTCTTAAAAATCACACTGATTATTTTCAACATTTTTAAATGCGATAGATTTTCTAAGTGTAAAAAGTCATTTTGGTTAATTTGTATGTAAATTAAAAAAGAGCATAGCAATTACTGGGTTTACTGAATTAACAGGAAATTAATCCGACGCATACGTCGGAGGAAATTCAGCAAAACAGAATTGCATTTCAAAGCTGATATTATAACTAGTTGAGAAATTCGATTCACTAATTTTGACTTGCAATCATGCTATATTTTGTAAGCATATTATATTTGTTGCAATTATGTTAATTTTAGAATTTTTTAAATTTTGCCTAAAGAATGTCTACAGATATCTGTAGCATTTTTTAATGTCACGTTTAATGGAAAAGGTTTTAAAAATGAAATAAAAAGATTACGTAAATTTCATATTCATAATGCAAAGTCTGTATTCGCGCTCAGCCTAACCTAAGGAATGAAAGAAAAGATCTCATATTGTACTCTTTAGCTCCATATCTGGTACAACAGGCATGTCCATTCAAATTAGTAAGACTGAAGCATTCCCCAAAAGAAAGTTAACTAACTTAAAAAGAATTACCGAAACTAACGCTACATCAAAACTTAATACGGACATAAGTTTACAAGCGGCAATTAAGATGTGCAGCAATATCTAATTATGATGGATCGCCATAGAGAAATGTATAAAAGCGCAAAAATTCCACTTCAAATTTTTACACAATGCATTATTTTGATGCAAAAAAAAAATACAACATGATGATGTTTTGCTTTACATTTAGTGATATTTATATCATCTGTGATGAACACCATACTCATTAGAAATATCCCATGCGTGTTGAGGTGTTTGTCGACATATCAGGCGTGTCATTTCCGTACTCCAGCCTTGAGTGACAACTCCATGTCTGAAGGCAGAAAGCCTCCAGAATCATTCAAATATCCAGATGTCTAAGCCTGTCAAATCGAAGGCATTATTGGCCATCCATGTGTCAAATCGCAGTGCTTGGTGTATGAGACACTGAAATCATCATTTCATGGTTTCTCTTCCAGCACTGCGAGATGACAATACATTATTGCGATTGTAATCATGAACCCAGAAATGCTTTCGAGAGTACATTTCGTGGTTTCCTTCCGCTCAAATTACAAACCCATTTCACATGATTGCCTCGTATAAGAAATCACCACGTTTTTGAATATGTAGGTCTAGACATGTGGGCATACTAGTGATTCCGGTCGCTATGATTTAAATTGCGCTTTCATTAATCAATACATATATGATGATTCAGACACGTTCTCTAAATCCTCAACGCATAATGCAAAAATAAATAAATAAATAAAAATAAAAATTACTATAAAAACGAAAAACAAAAAAAATCTAACTTTCAGATTTTACATTCCTTCAAAGTGGCGTTTTTTTTTAACGTTTTGTGGGTTACTTTTATTTATTAAATATCATGTTAGTCGCACTTAAACCGTAAAATTCAGTTCAACAGCAATAGAGCAAAATAATTTTAAAATGAGCATATCTTTAGAATTTCTGATACACAATCTGGCGAGCTGAAGACAAAAATGCTTTTTTTTCCTACAGTGTTGCCATTGTTCGATTTGAAATCGTTGAGTTTGCTAATCAAAAATTGGTTAAAGTTTTACAAAATATTAAATAGATAATAAAGGGCTCCCAGATGCCTACATTCGGGAGGAAATATACGTTATTCAAAATTTAATGGCTCTAGTTACCGTTGTTTTATCACAATGCGAGAAACATATATACATTTATGCAGATTCTTCATTATTTAATTTCCTTAAATATAATACAAGGCTCTAATATTTGGCGGCAACAATTTTAAAAGTGAGCCGACATTTAAAGTGAACCAACGCAAAATGCCAAAACGAAATTAATAGTCCTTATTGCCTCTTTGGAGAAATAAATAAATGCATAAATAAAGTTCATGAGATATGTTTAAAATACCGTAAAGCATGATAGAAATTATTTTATAAATAATTGCAAAACAGCACTTGCTGCAACTGACGACTTAATAGTAGCGGAAAATTTGTGACTGGAAGTGATTCTTTTATACGTCTCTGCATGGAAATTAATTGATGCTGCAGTAAAACTTATTAATCTTTTTCGCTGTAACATTCTTAACTTTTAGTTGGGCAAATTATAATAGCTTTTATTTGATCGGGCGTGTCAACTTAATTAGGGGCAGACTTAAATAGTATAGTCTGGAGCCATTAACTGTGAAGCAAAAGGAAGAATTTGCCTTCAGACACTGGACATTTTAGGTAGATACCTCAAATTATTTCCGTAATATACTGATTTTGATTTTAATTACTTTGAGAAGAATGGTAGAATCGGAATACTCCAAGATTTGGACCAGTGTTGCCAAAAATCTGGAGCTAAATGAAAAAAACTGAAGAAGTGAAATAGCGTGTGATGTCAGATATGATGTGATTTTGTTATGTCATAGGTTTCTCCTAGGTTATAAGTTCACATGACCTCTGACGTGGTCACATAGTTAGTGTTCGAGGGTTCCGCATCATTTGATTCTTGGTCGTTATACAGGGTGTTTATAAAATCTCGGACCTATTTTGACGTTTAATAACTCATAAAATAATAAAGATAAATTAAAATTGATAACATAAATGGTTAGATAGACTCAAAAAGTTTCACGACCCTTGTCAATGAACTTCCACGTGTGCCCCCTTCGTCGCACGGAGAATATCAAGTCGATATTCAATTTCCCGCCAGGTACCGGCAAGCATGTCGGCATCCACAGAGGCTATTGCGGTTGTAATTCTGGCTTTTAGGTCATCAATGTTCGACACTTTCCTGCTGTAAACGTTGTCCTTTACAAATTCCCAAGGGAAAAAGCCCAGCGGCGTGATATCAGGTGATCTGGGTGGCCAAGGAAATGGACCTCCTCGTCGAATCCATCTTCCCGTAAAATGGTTATTCAAAGAACTACGAACGATGATACCCCAATGAGGTGGTGCACCATCTTGTTGCAAAAAGACATGTGGCTGAAGCTCTTCTAGTTGTGGAAATACGAAGTTTTCTAACATGTCTAAGTACACGACTGATGAGACCGTAAAAAAAAGAAAAAAAAAGAACTGTAAAAAAAGAAAGACCTAGTGACTCGGTCGTGCATTAGTCCACACCGCACATTAACCTTTGGGGAATTCCTTTGTGCCTCACGGTATTCATAGGGGTTATCAGATCCATTGTATCTCGCATAACTCAATAACGATTAGCCGTAGAATGTTAAATTGTTTTATATGAAACTATTATAACATCTAGTTGTGCAGCTCCTTTTCTTATTGCAGTCGTCAGTGCAAAAGCATATGTATCTATCTATATATCTATTATCTATATGTGCATATATTTATTTATATATACAGTGTCTCACAAAAGTGATGGGACACTTGTGCTTTACAAAAGGAAACCGCAATAAAATAAATTTAAAAAAACATGTAAAAATGTTTTTTGGGTGTGTTTCATACTTAAATTTAGTAGCAATTATTACATAACATAACATTTTCTCAAAATATTAAAATATTAATTTAATAAAAATACAATTGTTTAGATTGGAGCGAAAAATGGCTCACATAAGTGATGGGACACCATTAGACAATGCAACAAAAATCGTCTAAAAATAATTTTGGGGTATTTATCCAAAAATTTTACTTTTTAAAAGGTTTTAATATTTTGTTGGATTTCCTTTTACTTTTAAAACATGATTTAATCTTCTTGGGATGGATTCGACTAATTTTTTTGTCATTTCTGAAGTAAATTTACCCCTTTCTTCTTGAAGCACTGATTTTAATTGTTGTTTTGAAGAAATGGTGTGTTTGCGAATTCTTGATTCCATTTCTTGCCAAATATTCTCCATGGGATTTAAGTCTGGAGATTGTTGTGGTGTTTTTATTATTTCAGGACAGTTATACAGTAGCCAGAGTCTAACGTTCAAAGCAGCGTGCTTGGGGTTATTGTCCTGGTAGAATTTAAAATCGTTATGAAGTTTCAATTTTCGTGCTGAAGATTTCAAATTTTGATTTAATATGCCAATATACTTGTACTGATCCATTATACTGTCAATAAAAACAAGATTACCAACTCCAGCGGACGACATACACCCCCATACCATAACTCCTCCTCCACCATGTTTTACTGTTGTTGCCAAGTTCTGTTTGCGAAATTCTTCCCTGGGTTTTCTCGACACCAAGACTCTACCGTCAGAAGCAAACATATTAAATTTATTCTCATCAGCAAATATAACTTCATTCCGGTAATCAGAATCCTTATTTATGTTGGATTTTGCGAAAGCCAGTCTGAGTTTTCTATTCTTTTCACTTACGAAGAATTTTTTCTTGGCTGCTCTACCGTGATATCCAGTAGATCGAATTCTTCTTCTCATAGTCTCAGGATTAACAATTACTCCATACAATGCTTGTAAATCAGTAGCAATTTTAGGAGCACTCATTCTTGGATTTTTTTTTAATATTTCGAACGATAATTCGCTTTATTCCATTGGATAGCTTTGATCGTCGGCCAGGTCTTCTTTTATCCTGAATCATATGATTCTTTTTATATCGTTTAATGATACTGAAAACTGTTGAATGACTCAAGTTAACTGTTTCATCAGTTTCTCTAATAGATTTTCCACGTTCAATATGCAAATTAATAACTAATTTTCGAATTTCTGGCAAAGTTTCTTTTCGTTTAGCATTCATGCCTGCAGAGAGCTAAAAAACACAAAAATTCCAATACAAACTGGAGAGAAATAATGCAGATGATTTTATAAATTATTGCCAGTTGCTTTTGAGTAAAAATAAAAAACCCCAAAAATATTTTTATTGCTTACTTCAGACGATTTTTGTTGCATAGTCTAATGGTGTCACATTACTTGTGAGCCATTTTTTGCTCCGTTCTAAACAATTGCATTTTTATTAAATTAATATTTTAATATTTTGAGAAAATGTATGTTATGTAATAATTGTTATTAAATTTACGTATGAAACACACCCACAAAAAAGTTTTACATGTTTTTTTAATTTATTTTACCACAGTTTTCTTTTGTAAAGCACAAGAGTCCCATCACTTTTGTGAGACACTGTATGTAAGTTATTCCATCAATAAATGCATAAGTTTGTTTATATCATCATTATTTTATGAGTTATTAAACATCAAAAGGGTCCGGGACTTTATTAACACCCTATAATTAATCTAGGTAATATTACCTAGATTAATTAGTGATGATGAAATCTTAAAATCCACATTGCTAATTTTCCATTGTTTATATCTTCATTTCTTTTTCTAATTAATTCTCAGTTAATTTGAGTTGTTATTTTTCAATTAATATGTTCATATTCGTTGCTAGCTGCTTTATCACATTTGGATTGTTAACATTACTGAACTCATTCTTTTAGTCAGAGATTCATTTTTTTCATTGCTGCTTACTTTCATTGGAATATTTTTCTTTCATACTTTAACATTTTGTTACTGGTTTTCAGTTAATATTCCGCTCTCATTGTTAAACTCATTTCACTTCGGCAGATTCTGATTGTAATAAAATTGTCTTCTTTCACCATTTAGTTTTTTTTATTTCGAAATCTGTTGTCTATTTTATTTTTGAATAATTTCAATTGTTTAGGTTTTAGCAATATTAAAATTAGGAGTTCCAAATTTAACTTTCCTCTTTTTAATAATTTAAAAGCTATCTTCAGTTTTCTTCGAAACATCACTATCTTCTTGTTGTTGTTGTCACTTATCTTACTTGCCTGTGAATGTTATCAGAACAAGTCCACGAAATTCATCCTGGCAAGGAGAGCAAAATTGCGCCTATCGTTGGCAAAGCCTTGAGCACCACACAGGTAACAGTATTACTTCACTCATTTCCGCCCCCAGTTTTGAAGGGGAGCACACCGGGGGGGAAGGGTCGGAGTGTCTCTCACCCCTCTTCCCTCACCATCCATCTCTTGAGAGGACTTTCAGCTCACCGCATATTTAAATGCCTCCGCTATACATCACTATACATTTACAAACATCCACGCCTTCTTCGGGATTCGAACGCAGGCAGTTCGGTATCGCAGTAGCCTTCAATAACCAAAATACCGTCTGGGCGGCTTTCACTGTCTTTCTTTGTATAAACAAAAGCAATACTCTGTTCATCTAATGATTGCAATTTTCCGCTTTAGTATTTACAAAAAATTATTAAATGTTGTTTTTGATAAACAAGTTTATGTAAGTAAGAAAACGTGATTTTTGAAAAAAAACAAAGCAGTTTTAAATTCTGTTAATATCGATAGATAATTTGTCCACGAATGCACGAATCGTTTCTAATTTGAAATTCATTTAATCAACTGTGTCAAGAAATACAATCATTGGGGTTTCTTAATATATTTGGTATGTTTTTAATCAAGTGATATGAAAAACATCATGTGGAGGGGGGAGAATTTCGCTACTAAAATGTATTTACTCAAACCGAGACCACAGCGTTCCCTTCAAATAGCATGTTGAAATGCAAACAAATAATTCATCTCTGAGAATTTACGTTTACTCTACAGTTATAAAAAAAATTCAAGAATAAAACTTCTCTTTCGTCACAAACAGAGATTGCCACACAGTAATAATAATAAAATTATTTATTAAAAAACGGCAAAACTTGCATCGAAGGTTCAGTATACCTCGGTTCACATCTCAAAACTCTCTCACTTACTCATAAACAAAACAGAAGAAGCGCCCTCTATCGGCATTACAGTTAATGTTATGGGGAATTTATCAACAACAGTACTTGAAAATTATTTTGTTGACCAAGTCTGAAAATCTAGTAAGGCAACATAATTAAATTCCACGCAAATTTAGTTGGGAACTTTAAGCACTTTTAGCGAGCACATACACTGAGTGCACCAGCATCAACCAATATATTCTTAATTATAATTAAATGTGATGTAATCTCGTAACATCTACTAATTAATATTCTGCACCGATAGTTCTAATTACAAGCTCGTAGCTCTCTTTGTTCACAGAATTCTCAAGTTACAATTAACTGAACAAGGCAATTTTCTCTAAAGGTTATGCGCGGATAATTTAATCTTCAAATTAAAAAAAAATATTTTAACGATGACTTTAAAGCATGAAGCGGGAATGTAATGCAAAGAACTTTTAAGCCTCGGGCGTTAAATTATTAATGCGAATTTCCCTGTTATAAACTATAATGTAACTTACTGTGAACTGCTGGTTGTTGATGAAAGTCGTAAGATGTTTATGTATAAAAACACAAATGAACTTTAAATACTTTTTGCTTTATGCAGAACAATTCAAAATTAAATTCCTGCATAACATACAATAATGAGGAAATAAATTGAAACATGTTTTAAAATCGAATGAGTAATTCAATATTTCTGCTTTGCACAATTTACGCAAATGATTTTATGGTGCTTTGGACAATCGTATTATAAGCATACAAAATATTCAAAGATCAGTAAAATTACAAATTCTCCTTGGAAATGATAATGAGCGACTTGTAAAAATTATCTCTCTAAAATATAAATTATAGTGCACAAGAAGAAATCAAAACATTAAACCTATTTTATTTTTTTAATCTGAGATTAATACATCAGAAAATTACAGAGGTTTGGAATTAAGAGTGGTTACTGAAACATACATATTTCCTTACTTAAAAAAAAAAAAAAAGTAGTAGCAACAGGGTCCACTAGTAACAGTGGCCGAGTACACAAAACCGCTAAAACTCTGATAATTCGACCCCAGCGAGCAGGTTCACGCTTCATGGGGATTTCATAATTTTCTTTATATATAACAGGAATTTTCATTCAGAAGTACCCTATAATAACATCTCGCCTCTTAAAGAAATAACTTTAGAGTGTTTTTCTTATTATCAAATCCAGTGACGTTATTGCTTAAGCACATGTATGCTCCTTTTTGCAACTGTACTCATGAGTAAAACTTTTGCTTTTGTTTTCCAAACATATCAAGATTCGGAAAGATCAGTTTTGGTTATCTACAATATTTTTCCGCAATACTGAGTACTGAAGATATGAAATCAAAATGAAAACTCTTCTATTCGATATCTTTTTGTGTTATACTTGGATAATAAAATAAAAATTATTTTAATTTTAAAGAGAAAAGAAACAGCTAAAATCTTGAAATGTATTTCTGAATGGAACTTAAAGAATTTTTCTTACGTTAGGTGAAGATATCTCTATTTGTAAAGTCATAACCTGCATTTAGCTTAGAAATGAGCATGGCTCAGTACCTTAAATTTCAAGCCAAACTAGAAATTCTATCTAACGTTTTAATTTAAACTTGAAGTTCCTTTTCGAGGTTTACTTAATTTACTTAACAGTTATTTTACGTTCAATCAGCTTCCTGTCCTTCTAGATTTCAACTCACACTTTTTTGCCAGGATGCAAACTGACTAGCGCGTGTGTATTCAAATGAGGTAGGAAGAAGTTACTATTTAAGGGAAGGTTTTGGAAGTGAAATCAGAGCGTGTCCTGCCTGCTTGAAGGCCACTTTGTCAACTTTGATTCTCTAACAATTAGATTTCTGTGGCGTTGAGTTATTCTTGTCATTATGCTTGTTTAGGCCAACTTTTGAGTCAAAGCCAGCTTGCGCGATAGTTAACCTGTGAAGCCGTTAGGCTATACTTAACTTCATTAATTTTTAAGTTATTCATTACCTTTTGACTTAAGCCACAAGTGTTGGCTTTTGCAAGCACGAGCTGGTGCCGCCTGTGAACTTTGTTTGCGTTAATAAAGAGACTTTACACCCTTCTCTGGAGTTTGTAGTACTTTAAAGGACTTGGTAATAATTCATCAAGCAGCATTCACCTTCGAGTGAATTTTATGATAGTCAAGAGAATAGAACATCATCTTTAAATCTATTACATCTTTTTACGAAATATGTGACAAACAGAGAACTAAGTTAGGTACATTTAACAGCACGATGTTTTATCATCCGAAATGTGCGTTTATTCACTGTTATTGAGTGCCTAATTAAATTTACCCAATAGCTAAAGCGAAGCATTTATCTAGAACGATTTATGTATATTTTTCATCAAATGTAGAATACAGTCTATTTTAACATATGCTAGACAAATTAGATAGCTAGTGTAGATAATAAAGTATCGTTCAGATTTCCGTTTTGTTCTAGAATGCTGTAGAGTTTGGATGTGCATTATAATCTTTACGAAATTTCAGATATATAAATCCAAAATCACTAATCCTGCAGCTTTACAAACTAGATGGCACCTATATAAATAAAGTGTCACTTAGAAAGTACGTCAAAATTTAAGAATAAATCATAGTTGATAACTTATATATTTTCTAATAAAATATTTAATATTAAAAATACTGTGAAAATATTAAAAAATTACATTTTTATTTAAATGTTTTAAACCAATCGTTGTAAAATCCGTTGCAGCAGCAGCAGCAGATGACGTAAGATTATTCTTTCTTCGTTTTCTGAAATATTTGCAATTTCTTGCAACATAAAACATGACAATCATTTAACATCAAATGACTGGCTATTTAAACAATTATTTTTTAAATATTAGAAGTCGCATAATTCATATTATTAAAACAAAAATTAATTTAGATGCCGAAAATGATTTTAAGGAAGAATATTTTTAAAAAAAACCGAAATTTAATTTTTCGTTAAGTATCAACCTCAATCATATTCTTTATTTTTATATAATATGGAAAATCCTAGCAATATAAAGCAAACTATAGTTATGCATTTTAAGATACCTGTAGGTTTCAAAACTTGTTATAAATTTCAAAAATTGAATTTTGAAATGTTCCAAAACGATATGTAAGGCGAAGCTGCTGCATTTAATTTCTATATTTTAAATATAACTAATAACTGTAATCTCCATATGCCGAATTTGATAACACATAAAATAATTTTTCACATTTGTTTAATTGCTTGCTTTTTTAAAAATGGCAAAACTCACGAAAGCTATCATCCAAATGCCAGAGGTTGGAAAAATCATCCTGCAAACATTCAGAACAAACAGATCCACAAATGTATGTTACACAGGGCCCCAGGTCCATCTTCTGGAATTTGAACTACGTGCGGTCATATCTGCTGAGTATTACTGGACAAACGTTCATAAATGTTGCAATGCAAGATACAAAAATCAAAACAAAGCAAAAAAAACTTAAAATATTGGGTTAAAAATGTAAGAAATGCTGATAATTATGAATTTCATAAAACAAATTTGGATAAACCTACAATTGATTTTAATTCGAATTTCTTTTTTAAAAAACCAATTACTTCATTAATCGCATCTGAACTACTTGAAATACACGAAACAGTGATTAATAATAACTAATTGATAAAGGCATTTTTATTATTTGCTTGCTTAAATTTTGTGGAATCAAATATGAATTACATTCGGTTCAGATAAGGAAAAAATATATCTATATTTCATAGTGTTTCTAAATATGAGATGATTATGGATGAGAAATAAACAAAACAATGAAGTTGCAATGTAAATTTTTCATCAATAAATGAAAACTTTTAGTAATACTTATTTGATTTTAATTTCAAATGAAGTGGCCGTATGCATTTCAAGAGACAGAGGAGTATTCTCGCAAATTTAGAGTAATATTATTTTACTATAAGCCATAAAGTTGAATTTGCCCTTTTTGCATGTCAGTGGCCATCTTTGGCAGTCTTTTAATGCTTTAAAATAAACTTTAAAATAATGTTTGACCCGCTTTGCCAGTAATTTAAGTAATATTACACTCTTTAAATGTTCAAATGCGATTCTGAATTAATAATTAAAGATTCAACCTGAGATTCCGGAGAAATATCGGCCGATGCTTCAGAAGTATTGTTATGTATCTCATATTTTCAAAAGAAATGTGCTTTGCAAATAAAAAATTTAAAATATATTTCAGAGCTTTGAAGTGTAACCATACCTGAAACCATTTTTTCCCTGGTGTAATATTTAATTTTTTCCTTGGCCTTTGAAATATAAATTTCTTTTGTAATACAGCTGCATACTTTGGAATTCGTAATTAGAAAACGCTCATTAAAATCTCATATTTTATTCACAAAATAAGGTAGTGCCACATAGATACACATGAATGTTATTAGAAATTTGGAAAGGAAATATAATTGACTTACAATTTTCAAAGATTGTGTATTTTAAAGAATTATTGTAATAATCACGAATTATAGGTAAATTGCATTCAGCTTTCTGTTACAGTTTCAAATCATATAATAATTGAAAAGCATTTACAACAATCAATACGATATTTAATTTTAATAATGGATAAAATATATTCTTTACGTTACTTTGAACAGCTGTTTTAAAATTCATATGAAGAGCTTATTTTGATTAAAAGCGTGTAAGACTGATTTTGGAAGCAATCTCTGATGGAAAATTATACCATTTCAATGAGGGTTACTAAATGTCACTAATTTAAAGAAGTAACATTACTTTATTAAAAAATAAGCTGCATAATGCAGAACTTCACTCATTCGTCTTGAAGCTCTCAGTTCACTTCGAAACTCACTCGCGATAATTTGATTGCTCATTGTGTAAAATATGTTTCTGTTCCTTAATTTACTTTTGCTGCCTGAAGGAAAGGTATGAGGATGCAATTTTTCTTAGATAAAAACTGTGATAGTTTTGTTGTTTAATATACTAGCTAAAGTGAAAAATGTTGAAATATTCATGCGAATTGTGCCTTTTATTTCAAATTAGCTGTATTCTGCCACTGCCCTTCGAGGCATTCAGGAAATAAATAACAAAAAACAAAAAAATTTCACTGAATTGAATCAATGACGTTTTTCCTTATGCTTTTGCATTTTACATCCATAATAATTTTCTCAAATTACATTTCTATGAGAAATATGAAGTTTTCCGAGTATGTTTTTCCCTTCAGGGGTAACGTTATTTAAAAGAAAATCACACGGTAATTATTCATGAATTTTCTTATATGCATTTCATTCCTTCAGGCAAAAAACAAAAGCTATAATTATCAGAATGAATTTTCTGATTTTGTAACAGGGAAAACTTTTCTAGAATGATTGTTTTTAAATTATATGCATTATTTAAATAAAAAATAAATTTTGCGACAGAAAATTATCAAGTTAAATGTTTTGTACATCTGTACAGTAAGGTCTTTTTCAAATTATTTTTCTCTATACGAACCAAAGAAACATAATTATTAGCTAAAGTATTAATTATAGGAGTAATTTTATTTACTGGTGTTATGTAAGCATTTATAAAAATGTAACTGATTCATAAATCAATGAATGATTCAAACTGTGAATTGCGTATTTAGTTTTTGGTGAGCTTTATATTTATTCGCTTACCAGCCTGATCTGATGGGCGTGATTTTATCAATCGAGACTTTCGAGACCCTTCCCCAGTGTAGTCTCGAAGTTCTCATATGAGTAATTATCAAGGTAAATATCCACACTATCATTTCGTCACATTTCCGCCATCTCAGTGTCCCCTTAAACAAAATCATGTAACTGCGATATTCTTAAAAAGATCAGCCCATACTTCATGATTAAGGGAGTCGTATTCAAGAATGTTATTAAGCAGGTTACTTGTTCCTCGTTCCTTTTAGAGTGCTAGGCATATATCTTATTCCAAGGCAAATATCCATTTATTTCTGAAGAATATATTAGACATTTGCATTTACATGAAGGTTTCAAAATTAAAATACAGCCTCAATCATATCTATATATAATAGAGTTATTAGTTTATTTTTAAGCAGAAGAGATTAAAAATGAGCAATGTCCTTGCCGGGACTCGAACCCGGACGCGAAATGGCAGACCGCACATTCAGTTGAACAATGTTAAATGAATTACGCACACTGCGCATGCCTCGAAGAGAATTTGGCGCAGTTACGAGTTTGGCGTCAATTCAAAAGAAGATAAATATGGTATATGGTTGATGTTCTGTTATCTGGACGTAAACAGGTCGGGATTTTAAGACTTGTTAGGTTGTACGTTGCTTCATTACTTAGGTGTAAATTATCAATTGTACACTCCCCAAATTTTCGTTTAAGAAGGATTACAAAACAGGAAACATTACATGATGTTGTTTATTGATTGTACTTCTGAGGAATAAAAGCAATCGATTATTTACCATACGTTCCGTTCATGAATACTTTATCAACTTATGGAATATATTTAGTTTAAATTACTGAATTAAAGCCAAAAAAAGTATTACAAATAACTGATATTAAATGTAATGTTTATGAACAAAATAAACCGAAGTGAAATGAAACAGAAGTAAGTGCCATAAGCACAAAAAAAGGGGCCATAGTATTGCAATCGTAAAGAGTCACTAAGGCGTACATGGCGAACAGGCTTGTGTAGGGTTGTTTATTTTTATTCGCCAGTATTTTCTCTCACGCCAACCGTACACTATTGAGCATGCGCAGTAAGCGAAATTTGTCAACACTGATCAACTCAATGTGCGGTTTGCCATTACGCAACCCGGACCTCTCGAATACGCGCCGAATGTTCTAACCGTTACACCATGAAGACATGCAGGAAGGAGGGGTAAATACCTTATATACGCCCCCTTTTTTAAGGGCGACTGGGGATTAGAGGACCCAGTCACCAAATTATGGTGGTGATGAAGCTTTTTACCAGCTTTTAGTACGGGCTCTACTGTAGAGACATTAGGTTTTTTCGAAGCAGGAGACATGAAAAATGTGCAATGCCCTCGCCAGGGCTTGAACCTAGACCTCCAGAGTACGCGCCGAATGCGCCCTTATATCAATTGCATGCTGGAAGGAGGGGAAAATACCTTATAACCTTAATATTCAAAATATTATGAAAGTCCAGTGCACGAGCATTGGTGACCTCATAATCCATTCCTATGCTAAGAATCTTCATCCCAGTAACTCAGTGTTTCAGGCAGATATAACAGTCCTAAAAGCAGCTCTGGACTTTAATGCTACCAATGAAAGGTATAAAGTAATGTATGAAGACTCAGTGTCAAGCTTGCAGGCCATCCAGGGCAGCCACAGTAGTCAGAGACATACAAAAACTATTGATTTCGATTCCTGCAAGTCTGAGGCCCAAGCGTCAATGGGTTCCAGCCCATACGGGGATTAAAGGAAATGAAGCAGTAGATGTGATTGCGAGAAGTAACCCCATGGAAGTAGCATTAGTGTGCCCCTTATATCTGAACGCACTCATATCTGAAAACCACTCTAAGATGTGAACTAATGAAACAATGGCAAAGCTACTGGGAGCCTAACACTACAGACAGTGCACCACTGCATAACATTCATCCAAAAGTAAATCAGAATTTAAATAGCAGCTCTTCGCATCTCCCACAGTATCTGACAGGTCATGGCCCATATATGTCCTATCTTCACAAATTTCGCCTACGAGACAACGATCAATGTATTTGCGGGAGAACTGGTGACCCAGATCACTATCGGTATGATTGCCGGCACACAGCGAATTCACATTTAAAAAGACCAGCTGCAATCAATATGCCATCAGGGTCGAAGAATACAATTAAG
The DNA here is from genome assembly GCA_000611955.2 of Stegodyphus mimosarum. Classification (NCBI taxonomy): domain Eukaryota; kingdom Metazoa; phylum Arthropoda; class Arachnida; order Araneae; family Eresidae; genus Stegodyphus; species Stegodyphus mimosarum. The sequence goes on along the minus strand of KK120582.1, from coordinate 83,289 downwards.
ACTAAATATGCGCTGAGACGCATTAGAGACTGTACTACCATTGTTGAGAGCACTGCTGACAGCTCGGAGTGACTTCCTTCTTTAGACACTGTGCCGTCAGCAGCCCGCTCTGTACATATATTAATTTACTTAACGTCTTGTGATTTTTTTTGTTTTTTGTTTTATTTATGTTTAATACGTATTATCATTAATCCAGAATTCATTTAATGTTGGGGGGGTTTACTACTTAATTCTAAAGTTCTAACTTAGAACCCCACGAACACTGACAAGCGAATAATCGCTTAAGTGTGTGAACAGAACACGTAAGACTTAAAGAGGGTTTACAACACTTTATTTTTCAGTATATTTACAATGAATTCCTACTTGGAACTTTGCACAAAGCCTCCACTCAGTCTTGAACTTAAAATAATAATAATTTAAACTAAACTACCTTAACTAAGCTATTTAAAAGGTATAGCTGAAGCTATCAGAATCTAACTAGTTGGCCTCTAAATATTTATTAAATCGGCGAAGCCAAGCAAGGGCCTAAGGTATGGCCGAGCGTAGCGATAGCTAAGAGAGACGTAGCCAAAAGGCAAACGCGCGCTAGCCAGGGAATCAGACTCTCTCTCTCTCTCGAAGTCTGTGAAGTCACGACTTAAATAGTACTCTTTCTCATTTGCATTAACTGCATTTCTGAATTTACATTCTGCCAGGAAATTGTAAGCTGAAATTAGAATAAGATAGGAAAGATACAATACTTAAAATAACTATTAAAAAACTTAGGATAAGCCTTACAATGTATTTCATAATTTGTAATGTATTTGTCCAGATTTCATCTTTGCATCTGTACCTGAGTCTATACTATAACTTAAATATATCTGCATGCTTAACATATACCATAATAGTGAAAAGTGTTCCCCTTAGTTTCACCATGCACCTCAACAGTCCTCACCATTCACCTTCTTTCAATGTTCCTCGTTTAGCATGGAAAATTCCCGAAGAGCACAAAACTAAGGTCTAAATGCACTCGATTCCCGGAGAACACAGTACTAAGCTCTTTATTTATGTTTATTTATTTATATATTTTTAATTCCAACGACGGGATCAAACATGCTGAAAAGCACTTAACTAAGTGGGCCGGCTCTTCCGGCGATGGCAAAAAGAGAAGAAAGTGCATGAGCATAAGATCTTGATATTTAGTTTTCGTTCCTCTAATTCTGGAAAATATCGACTTTCTCATTGCTGTTTTGCTTTGTCTCAGACAGCTGATGAAGTCATTCTTCTGCTGTGTTAGGAGTAAAGTACAACGTATTTTTATCAAAGCACTGTGAATGAAATTCTAGGACCGTCTAGAACTCTACCCACACTAAACCATTTCTGTGCTGCAATGAGGATCGTCTTCAACAATCATAAATAGTGGAATATTTCGCAGAGAAGGAAACAGGATTTCCTTAATTGTCTGTCTTGTCTAAAGCCCTGCTTAATGAAGGTAGATTTGTGAATCTTATAAGCAACATTTTTTAGTCATAGCAAATTTTATATAAAATCAAAGCCAACACACTTCAATAACTTTAGGGATTACGAGCAAATTATTCGTTTTAACTTGAAAAGCGAAATTTGTGTATTTTTGTACATAAACTGCTTGTTAATTTAAGGAATTTAAGAAAAGGCTAATCAATTTAAATACATTTAATATTTTCATGTTCTTATCCATAACGAAACAAAGTTTTATGTTATAAAATTCAAGTTCATTTCTTATCGAGATTTTAGTCGCTCGCAGATCTCAAATACCAAGCATATCCTGAAACCGAAATCCAAAACAAATATGCGGTGTTTACTATTTCTAAAAACCTGCCGAAGTGATAAACACAGCGCATTAAAAACGCACATAAAGACACACTAATATTATTATATATGTATTTCAAAGGACTTAACAGTTTCAATAACATTCTGTTTACTTAGACAAAATATTTTCTATTTATGCATACATTTTACATTGTTACAATATATCTGAATTTTTTAAATTCTACGCTGATAAAACCCATACACTATAGGAAGAAATATGCAAGTAAATACCACAGTTGTTAGAATTTAAAACTTTTGAAAATAATCTTAACAGATCGCATTTAAAACTTTTCATTGGCAATATTCTTGGTACAACTTCAGATACCACGAGTGACTGAGAGGCTAAATAAGTTGAAGTACTTCATTTGTTGTCTTTGAACATAGGTTGCATGATGTCAGCGTGTCTTCTTCTGTTTTACTCTCCAAGCTTATAAAGCCTTTGTACTTCACTATGATTAATTAATTAGAGAATTTATAGTACAAATTTTAATTTATGAATTTCGAGTTATTTTTTCGGTGATCTTATTACTGAATTTAAATTCAGTAAGATTTATCAGAAATAGAATTCTTTATAGTAGTTGGATGTACATAAACATCCGGAAAAGGAAAATTGCTTAAAATTCAGTTTTTTTGAAAAATTATTCTGCTTTGAAATAAAATATGTTTAACGTTCCACAGATTATATTATACTGAATTGTCACCAATGATATTTCATTCCCTTTCTTTCCTAAAAAGAAATGTTTAAAAACAGGCGAAATTTGATTAACGTTTATTAAATGAAGTTATTACAAGTATAAAAAATGCATTAGGAATTAATCTTATTTAATGTATAATAATTGAACGTACAGAGATATACGTTAGAAATCCTAAAATCAAAATAACGACAAAATTTTTCCATACAATAATTATATTCTTGCGAAAAGGGGGGAGAAAGACTAAATACCTCGCAAACTCCTGGAGCTATATAATAAAATTTTCAATGAATGCACGTATCAGTGGCTTAAAATATCAAACTTTCATTTACCCTATTGATTTAAATCAAAATGTGTTAGAATTTTTTAATATTTCGTAATCTGCGTAACTAATTTTTATTCAGTACAATTAATTGTGAAGTACACTTTTAGTTGAAAGTAATACCTTTTAATGGTTTTTTAAGGCACATGTTTCTATTGAATTTTTATTTATGTATTAAAATATAAATTCATATTATAATTCTTTTTCTTTTAAACTTAACGCTATATCTTTCAAACGTTTATTTAAATCAATGAATCTATTTTTAATTTCTTTTTTTTTTTATTTTTTCTGTATTTTTATCAAAAACGTGCATATAGCTGCAAGGTTTATTTCCTCATTATCACTGCTTTCTTTCGCACTTAGTGACCCGTATATACATAATTATTCATAATTTTGTTACCTTATATATTATTCTCGAGCTCTGAAGTAATGTTGACCAACCATCTTTTAATTTGGTTGATAACTTTATATTATCCCATATCTAAATCTTTTTTTCCTTGTTCTGCTATTATAACTCAAGTTCTTTATCATGCATTCATTTTTATTACATTAGTGCTTAAAAAAGTAAACACTATTTATTATTTCATATTATATTCAATTATAAAATTAAAAAGCTCCTTTGAAAGGATATCTCCTTTTGTTCGACGGTTTTACATTAGGTAAACTGGTAAGCATTAAGCAAAGAAAAAACTGTAAAAAAGAATCTAATAGCAAGTATCCAACCGACCAATGATAACTAAAGTATGTGGACATTTTACCATTCTGTCACTGACATCTATCTACCTGCTTCATCATGCTCAATGTATCTATTGATCTGGCTGCAAGGGAACATAGCGATACCGAGAATTTCTCCACTAGATGTCATAATCACTCATATCAGTTGCCAATGGGCATTACATATCGAAAAGACATTGACCCAAATGTACAGATATTAAATGGGGAATAATTGTTTCAATTGGTATTTTCTAAAACTGTAACATAGACCAAGTTTCAGGAAATGAACAGAAGTAAAATCTTTCAATCTCTCGTTCATATTCTAGTTACTTTATTTGAAAAAAAGGAAAAGTAAAATATTGTTTTGAATCTTTTAGTTTCCATTTCCTCAATAACGTATGGAAAATATATGCTAAAGTAAAATAATTTGCAGTGACATTTGGCTTATTAATTTGGTGTACCACATTTACCAGCTTGAAATATCGAAAGAACTTTGCTGAATACAACATATATAAATGTATAAAACCTATATTCAGAAATCGACAATAATATCGATTATTTACTTTTGTACAACTTATTTTCAAAATAAGTTGCTTTATAATCTTAAATTATTATTAGTGTACCACTTCAATAACTGTAAGAAATTAACATGCTATTTTATCTAGTATGTATTCTTGCACTTCTAAATGATTTTATTTAATAAGATGCTTAGACAAAAGAGCATAGAATTCATATACTTTGCCTCCTTCTTATTAGGACCTTCATCAATTAATACGAGGGTAAGTTGAAAAATAAGTTTCCCCTGTCGACTGTGGTCAGAGTTGTGTATGAAAGTCAAAAAATAGAATGAGACATTAAAGATATGATATACCTTTATTTTTCCACATAGGTACCAAGTACATTGAGACATTTGTCATATCGCTTGATAAACTTCAAAAAGCCCTCCAGGAAAAAATCAGGGCTTTGTATATGGAAGAAGCGTTGAACGGCTTGTTTCACTTCATTATTGCTTCCAAAGCGCCTTTCCCATGCGTTGTTCCTTGTGTTTCGAGGTCAATTGTCGGGGCACCCATCATGCTGACACTTTTCTGTATCGAAGAATGTCGTGGATGATGTTTTGAGCTCGCTCATGTGAGATTCCAAGTTCTTCCGCTACTTCATCGATGGTGATACGCCGGTTCGCTCTAATCATGTCATCCACCTTCCTGACATTTGCATCTGTAGTGGCCGTGCGCGTCCGTCCAGCTCTCGGTATGTCCTCCACTTGCTGACGTCCATCACTGAATGTGCAATACCATCTCCGCACCATTTGCTTCGACATCACACCTGGCCCATAGACTTCCACGAGGCGGTTATGAATTTCTGTTTCAGATACTCCACGTGCCCATTCATGGCGGATAACTGCTCTCACTTCCTCCTTTGACCACGAATTCAAAACGCACCTTCTCTCCATACCTACCGGGGCTCAAATGAGAGGCTGGTCTCCGCTTTGCGCAGGCACTGCAACAGCGCCATCTACTTGATTTGCAGCGACCTCTACCCAATGGTGTATCGGTGACTTACGCGTTTTCCTGCTGTGTCGCCTTTCGCCCATAACCGTTCAACGCTTCTTCCATATGCAAAGCCCTGAATTTTTCTTGGAGGACTTTTTGAAGCTTATCAAGAGATATGACAAATGTCTCAACGTACTCGTACAAGAATAATAAAATAAAGGTATGCCATCGCTTTAATGCCTCATTCTATTTTTTGATTTTCATACACAACTCTGACCACAGTCGACAGGGGAAACTTATTTTTCAACTTACCCTCGTATTTCATTCGAACTTCCACTATATTATGTTAAAATTATTATAATCGTAGAGAATTTGCAATCAGCTGTTGGTTTGTCAGGATATGAGTTGCAGTTTTTATGTTCTTAACTAGTTCAATCAGATATAATTTGCAAATATTTTACTGGTTTGCTAAAGAAATATCAAAATATATCAGTAAGGGCTGGCTTAAATGTGTCAAATAGGATAAATGTATATCGTATGTTGTGATACATTACTTACTGATGCAATACGATATTCTTTATTAAATAACAGCAAATTTCAATGAGACACGCTTCATAAAAACAATTCAGAATGCGCTGTAGGAATTCAAATAGCTTAAAGATAGCATTATATCCATCTGACTTATATCATCTCAGTTTGTACTCCTTTGGTCTAAGGCAAATATTGGGAGATTAGCAAAATAGGTATTGTAAATGTGCAGCGAAACGATACGATTTTACGATAATTTTGAAACTATTCCAATACGAATTATTTAAAGTACTATCTCAACCTTTCTGGAGAGAATACATTCTCCAAAGGGCCATTTATACACTTATGTACGGGAGCATTCATAATTAGGTAGTGTGCTTTTCGAGCATCAATATCCTGAGTATATTCGCTAAAGAACTAGCCGTAACTAGCCGAACGTGTTGCTGTTTAATGCGAGAAGAAATAATACTCGGCAGAGCCCCAATAAACCGTTCAAAAGTGAATTTAGAAATCTTTTCAACGTTGGAGCTATCTTTAATCACATGTCTATGAGGTGTTATTGCACTTTCATTATTAAACATCTCTGCAATTCTCATTTGCAGAATCTAAAGGTATTTTTAATACTTGCGTTTTGATTCATGCAAAGAACGCCTAATAGTAATTTTTGAGATTGGGATGACATTTGTGTACGTGAATGTTACATTTTATGGATACAAGTACATTATTTCTTATACAAGTGCAGTTGAATTCAGCTACTGTGTCATTTCTGTATGAGTAACATAATCGTTGTTAATAATCCATACATTTAAATGACCATTAGCTATGTAAGAATTATTACCCACAAACACGACTAGTTTCACAGAGAGAAGGATGAAAACATATTTGTATTTAAACAATGATTATGAACTGTTCCCAAGGTTATCGGCAGTGAAGAAATTTTATTTTGCTTTAGTTACAACACTTCTCCGTTATTTTACTTACAGGAAACACAATGTGGAAACAATGCGAACAATTGAATGTTGAATATGCTTAATGAGAGAGAGATGTATTGTTTTGAAGTATATTCAGCATAAATTAAGATATGATGAGTAGGGTGAAGATTTTCTCTAGGCAGTTTCTGATATTGAAAAATACATCAAGTGCTTTAAATTATTAATATATTTTCTGAATTCGTTTGGGCTTTAACAAAAGCATTCTTTAGGGCTTTATAAAATACCATATTTCTATTTTTTAAATGAACGACCCCTTTCGAAGCCAAAATAAATTTATGAACACTGTAGATCTTATAATTATCCGAAAATACTATTTACATGGTTGAATAATTATGATTAGATATATTTATAAACTATGCAACGTAAACATTGTAAGATTGGTATGTGCGTAAATTAGCGTAGCACAGAACATTGTAAAACTGTGTTACTCAGCATAATTGTTTAATTGTTAATTGCCCTATTACAAAAATTTAGCCTTTTCTTAAATTTTCAGAAATATTTTTCAGCTAATTGTGAGTACCGTAAATCCAGTTATATTGTTCAACTAAATGCGCTTATCTAGGTATCTTTTAAGGAATTATCTTAGTCCTTCATGAGTGTTTTCGTGCGTGTTGGTTGTTGTTCGTTGTCAAACTTGCGTGTTTTTGTTGTAGAAATATTGAGCCCCTTAGTTAGATTATCCGCGGCAAAAGCCCAGATTATTCTGGCTCTAATATGAAAAGGCATATCCGCATCTTTGTCATAGGTTGAGAATATGTAATATGAAAACAAAGAATTAATGAAATGTATGAATCATCTTCGTCATGCTCGACATCAAAACCTTCGATTTGTTTTTAGAAAAAGCTGCCAAAATAGTAATTTGAAGAGCACTTAACTAATTTAGAATAATTTTCTTAAGCTTTAATTTTCATACTTATAGAATCACTCACGAAATCTTAATATTTAAATCTGAAAGGAAATGCCAAAATGTGGTGTACTAAAATGTCCTTGACAGCTTAAGTAATTGAAGAGCGTTCTGAAGAGATAAACAAACAGCAGAGGCTTTTGAAGACGTCAAATTCTTAAAGAGCAAAGACGTATTGAAAAATAAAACGTGATTCGTCTCCTTGGAATATTAATGGTTGAATTTGAATTTGAAAATATGATTAAACCTAATTGAAAATATATGTGCACTTGTGTAAGTTATTAAATATTGATTTGTGTTCACAAGAGAGAAAAAAAAAGTAACTTTATGCTATTTTAAGAATATATCCAAGCTTTAATAATTAAGATGTCCTGAGAATTGAGGATTATGGATTCTCATCGCTGATTGTATATCATGTGGCCGATTTGATAGAAACCAAGAGATTTTCTTGTTTTTTTTTGGGGGGGCAGATATATCCATTGCGATATCGAAGCTCTGTTTCAAAGTAATTAGTTTAATTCGACAACAGTAATATATCATAAATGCCTAACTTCTTACATTTTACAATGAAATGATTATATGCGTGTCTGACAAAATTAATTTGGTTTCGGGTTATAATCTGCCTTTACTAATTCTTGAGCCGGCCAGATGGTATAATCGTAATAGAGGAGCCTACTGGGGTATCGAAGGGCCCGGGTTCGAATCCCGAAGGCACTGATGTTTGTAAATGTATAGTGCCTTTGCGGCATGGGGACAGTCTAAATATATGACGAGCCAAAAGTCCTCTCGTGTGATTTGGCGGTAGAGGAGAGGAGTGATTTTACCTCAGAAAGAAGTGGAAATAGAAATCCAACCTCCTTAAGGATCTGGTAACCATTCTTCCATGAAGTTCATGGACAAGACAAAAACAACACCTATTTCTTAACCATGTGCTTTTGAATACAATTGACAGTCGACCCTTAAAGAATGTACATTTAATAGTTTATTACAAAAGCATATTTATTCGTAATGAAATATAAAATTAGGAAGATCTCAGTGATAACAAACCTTTATACTTCTATTAAAAGTTTGATGTTTTTATTAATGGTTATTTTCTTTTACCATAACAGTGGTTATCTTGTAGAGAAGTCCGTGGTTCGAGTACCGGCGAGGGCATTGCTAATTTTTCACATCTCCTGCTTCAAAATAAACATAATGACTCTACAGTGGCGCCCGAACTAAAAAATGATAGTGGATGATGATTCTCCACTACCAGGATTTGGTGATTGGGTCCCTTAATCCCCATTCGTCTTTTAAAAGGAGGAGTATATAAGATATTTCTCCCGCCTTCTTAGCATGCCTTCGTGGTTATTTAATTGACGGATCATATTTCATGCATTTAAGAGTTATTATTATTACTATTATTAGTATTACTATTGGTATTTGATGTATTATCATTATTTTGCATGTATATGTATTATTATTACTATTTGATGATGTGTCTAAGAATTATGGTAACATGCGCCCAAGAGCATCACTGACGCAGTCTAACATCTAATGCTTATATCTTCGTGCAGCTAAAGCCTTCATATAGCATCATCCAGATCCCTGTTTTTTCATGCGACTTCACAGAGAAGCAAATGCATTCCCGAGCAGACATATACCTGCTTGCCTGTGTTAAACACCAGTTGTCCGCGTCCTTCGTCATCTGTCACCTGTAGTGGTCAGCACACTTGGCGCGTATTCGAGAGGTAAGTGGTTCGAGTCACGGCGAGGGCATTGCTCATTGTTCACTTCTCCAGCATAAAAAAATCTTAATGTCTCTACACTCTTAGACTTCGAAACAGTTTGTATATGACTTCACATCGTTGAATGCAAGCATATTTTATGCTTAACGAGCATAAATTCAAGAATTATATTAAATTTTGTTTTAAATCCTTCAACTTACGCATTGAATTCTGTTTTAAAACAGAAGGAAATATGCAGCTAAATATGTACATAAAAAAATCTATAACTCGGAATATAACCTTACCTCTGGGAAGACTAAAACTGAATGCATAGCCGCTGCTCTTCAAATAAAAAGCACAAACTTTCTTGTAATAACAAAAGTTATGTTACCTTCCGATACGAAGACAAGTAAGAATAACATTTTTACTGTACACTCCCTCTATCTAGCCCGGATGTGGATTTCGAAAGCTAATACTTACATTTACGACACAATTTTATGCTATTCTGTATCAAGATATGTTGTTTTTATGTGTCCTATAGAAAGGAAAATACTGCCAGCTATATGTGTCTTCTCATACACGCTTTTCATGGATGTTTATTTTTAAGAACCTATCTTAGTTTATTTTCAGGCATCTTCGTGGATTTTGTATTAAAACTTGCTCTGGATATTTGAAAATTAATTCATTTATGATAACAAATTTTAAATTCATTCCTGAATAAATAAATTAAACAGTATCGAATATATTCTTAAATTGCGTTAATTTTCCTCGGTGCTATGAAATACATCAGCATTTTTTAAATACAAACTATAAACTATGCACATTTTATTAAAGGGTCTAACAAAGCGGTAAAATTCACTCAAAAACAGTGCGATTTATATTTGCCGAATAAGAACGTTATTTGACTTGTGATAAAAATGTTTTCTAAAATATAATAATTTCTCATTTATGATTACACATTATCATGTGGGAAAGACACTAAAACCTTCATGCAGTAATAAGACTTTTCCTCGACGACCAGAACTCTCTTCGAATGTTTCAAACTTTGAATCGATAGACGAAAAAAAAAGGAAAGGGAACACATAAAACTGAGAAATGCATAAGATATAAACAAAAACACTGTTCTATTAGTTTTGGAAGTGTGTTCTTCTGCTTTTGAAGAATAGTTCAAGTTACAAATAAACGTTTCTTTTTTAGTTTAAACCGCTTGAAAATACACGCTTAGTTACTAGTTAAAGGTATTTTTCTGCTGATTATAATATGAGTTCTTCCTCGAACCTGTGTTAACTATTGTAGAATAACCCATGAGTTTTCATTAAACGTGGACATAGATACCGAATAACCACAGTTAATCGCACGTATATGAGAAGACACGAAAGTAGTCTTGATTTGTTAATTAGTGATAGTATTCTAAAATTTCAAACAATAATGTCTAAAAATGACTTCAATATTCAAGTGTGGGCAATATGAGATATAGCCATAGTCAAGTGTTTCAAAGATGGTTTAACTTCCTACAAAGGCAAGTTATTCGGACTAATCTTCTGAAATGACAATTAACAGTTTAAGCTAGACAGAGTTTTCCTTTAAATAACTGCCTTGTGTTAATTGTGTATAGTTTATTAAAGTTATAAATTTTAATATACATTTGTAATTATCATTATATTTAAGTATAAGTTATTTTTCACAGTAAAGTTTTTTATTTTTTTAAATCATTACAAATTGTAGTTGTTTTTATTTTTAAATACATTTAGATTATGTAGGAGCAATGAATTGAAACAGAACGTGCTAGACATCTGGTGATAATTTCCATAATAAAATGAATAGGGATTTAAAGTTAGATAGGAAAACCAATCATATATTTATGAGCGATTGCACGATATTTTTATTTCCTTTACGAAAAAAAGGAAGTACTGTAATCGCGAAACTTTTTAGGTATCATATTTCAACGAAAATAACCATTTTAACCGCTATCGAGTGCAATTTAACGATGCTTTTGCGAGACATCTGTACATAAGGACAAAATAAAGGACTCTTTTTCTCCAAAACGGGTTGCAAAAAGAATTTAAATGGATTTAGAAGAGATTTTTTTCATGACATCTGTACGTACGTATGTATGTATGTATCTCTCATAACTAAAAAACGAGTAGACACAGAACGTTGAAATTCTGTTTATAGGGTTGTTATAATATGCAGTTTTGCATTTTCCATTTAGGTTGCAATCGGCCGCACTGAAAGTATATTATAAAAGTATACCCACTCTGTTACTCGACTCCGTGAGTTCAGTTTTTGTTTTATTCTTATATGTAAGTGGTTGAATTATGAATGATTGAATTATGTTGTTCTTATCTTTCGGTTAAGGTTTTTATGCCTTTAGTTAATCTGCAAGCAATAGTTGTAGAATTATCAACAATTCAAAATTTGTTTAAGTGCAAATAAGCCTAATTTTTTTACCATAGCAGTCATATTTGTTTGAATTTAGCAGAATATTAGCTGAAACTTAGCAGCATATTTGAAAGCTAAAGAATATTGAATCAGTTTCTGCACCTTCAGTGTCTTTTGCCGAGTGGAACCAAAAGGAAACTTTTAGTTTTGTGCCTCGAAAAAGTTGCTTTCTTACCCGCTGGCCGAATTGATTGTTTTTGCGTTAGCCCAAAGCTGCAATTTTCCCAGAAGAGCATTTAATTTCGGTTTGGCATTTTGCACCGATTCACTTTCGAAATTGTTGAAAATAAAGTGATCATGTGATCTCCGGCGATTGTGCATTTGCAATCGTCTGATATCGTTTTCCCGGCAGGCCTTGCGACAAATGTTTATGTAAACAAATAATTAGAATTCGGAATGTAATAGATATTTTTTGTTTACTTGGTTAGTTTATTTTTTATTCTTTTTCTCGAATTACCTTATTAATTATACTCGGATTATATTTTACTATAATATGTTTATGTATGAGGTGTGTTATGAATAAAAATAAGAAAAACTTAATCAAAATGGTCTTCATGCGAGAATTACGTTTATTCTTTAGTGTGATATAATATTATTTTTTTGACATATTGCTGTTGAATTAAATTTTATGGTTTAAGTGCGAAGAACATGATATTTGATAAATGAAGGTAACACACGAAACGTTAAAAAAAGCCCCTTTGGGCATAATATAAAATTTGAAAACTCTTTTTTCTACACTTTTCAAATCTTTATAAAGATATTATGAGGTTTTATGTATTTTTACCTTTTCGCGAAGTGAGAACTGAATTAATTGAATGAGAAATATATCTCTAATGAAATTTGAGGAAATAAGTTTAAGTGAAATGTTAACAAAAATACGTATAATTTAATATTCCGTACAAGGAAGTCATGTGGTGTACACATCAGAATTTTTTATCACTTAAATATAACTTATTCTTGCTTGAATCATTAGAATAAATTGCACAAGACGGCTAAAACGACAAACTGAAAAAAGGAAAAATAAACTAACCGTTGCAAATTCAAATTTTAACAGCCGAAATACAGAAGCATAATTTAATTTTGTGGCAGAAACGTTTTTAAGAAAATATTTAATTATAACTTTCATCCCGTGTCTTTAGGAAATATATCTTATTGCTAAAACAAAAATTAAGCTTAATGCCATGCAGTACAAGCAACTATTAAAATTCTTACAGCCTCATGCATTAGAAATTGTCAAATTTAAAGAAAAACTTAACATTTAGGTTATATTACTTTTCTAATTGGATATTTTTAATTTATTTTAAATATTTTTAGGTTTACGATTGCCTGCATTATTTGCTTTCCACATTTAATATACAATATATAATTATTTATATTATTAATTTAATATATAATTATTTTTATTGAGAAATAAATCCATAATTAAGACAAGCAGTTATCGTATTTCTTCCTAATCGTGTATAATTATTATTCAAAATGAATAATTTCTTGACTTCAGAAAGCATTTTACTTCAGTTTTTTCATATATAAAGCATTTGTTTCTTATATAGGAATTTCATAGCATTCTTGTTATTCGTGACATCCATTATTTGCCTCTAAAAATTGTTTAATATGTTACAAGCTCCATTATAATTTTTAATTGGTGTCAAATAGTACAGTCAATTTATCCCTAGGCTTTATTTTTTGAATGTTTTCATTCGAAAAATAAAGTATTTGTGTAATACTTAAGTTCTATTTTACAGTTACTACAAACTGAAAATTGAAGCGGATATTAAGGGAGACTATTCATCAATATTTTAAACCTAATGCCTATAAAATAATAGCAGTTGACATTAAAAACAGCGCAGTTTAAAGTCATAAGTATGAAATATGAATCATAAATTATCAAAGAAAAATCATTTAGCGCTCTTCTTGTGGCGGTGATATAAAGGGAACCAAATATTATATTTTTGTAAGTTCATAAGTTAATCAGAGCAAGCAACTTGATTAAAACACGAAGAAAATTGCGCGAGAACGTAACAGAAAACGAAAACAAATTTCCGAAAGAGAATTATCCTCTTTACGAATTCCCAGTTTAATTTTTGAATCCACTAGACGGCACTAACGCCCTTCCGATCTACACGGCTTAAATTTCATACTTAGCTAAACCCTTTAAGACATCTTGGTCACAGATCGGTGGAAATGCTCAAACTTTCGATCCCCTGATAATCCAAGTTCGGGAGGAGCGATAGCGGAGGAAGGGAGATATCACATGTGGTTTATGGTGGAAGACTCCAATCCTCAATCCGTCAAAACGCCTCAGAATTAATCATCCGCAAATGCCTTCCATTTACCCGATGGTTGAATGGTGGTGGTTCTGTTGATCCATCAAATGTAGTGATGTAGTGCTCTATCAACAAAGCGCTTAATGCGAAAGTGTGTTATGTCAGTGCATTCCCTCCAATCTTCGCTCCGTTCTCAGAAGTTAACTGACAATAGCCATCTATCAAATTTTTCCGGCACATTTTCTTGAGGAAATTTCCAAGTTTAAGAATATAGAAGAAGCTATTTTTATTATTTCTTTATTTTGCTCTCATCAGAAATTGTAACAAACAATGTATCTCTGAAATGCATTTAAATCTCTTCACTTAACGTATATTGTTATTTTATATGAAGTGCTTTATTTAGTCTGCATAGTTTGATAACATTGGGTAATGCCGTTCATTTTTCTATGTTCTTTATATTTGTATGTTTTAAAAAATACCAAAATATTTTTCATTTTACCGCTTGCTACTGTCGGTTTCCTTTTTACTGTTCAATATGCTATTTTGTACAATGCTTAAGAGCACAGTATAAAAAAAAACTTGTGATATTCTGCTAAGAGAGTTAAGTAAAAGTAAATTGCAATAGTGTTATGCCTTTTGCATTTATTTAGCTATTTTTTGTAGAATTGGGATTGAAATTGTTTCATTTCGCCGTGCAATGCAGCGGGTGATGAGTTTTAAGAGAAAGCTAAGCCGAAAAGTAAAAATACAGGAGCTCGAGCATTTAATAAAGAAGTGTCTCGAAACTGCCTTTGCTTTCCAAAAACCTGGAGAAAATACCAATAGCTTCTCGTGATTGATTAAGAAGCTTTAAAACGCCAGAGAGAAAAACTCTCAGCTCAGAGCTGCTCCAGATATGCCTCACACAATCTGTTTCAATCTGTTTCTTTTAAATATCACATTATTTACCGCAGATTTAATCTACCAAATTGCTATTCACCGGTAAGTAGAACATTACACTTCTAGCATATAACTATATTATAATCCAAGTGACCAAGGAGCCTATTAATCGTCAAATCTTTCCTATCTGCTTTATCTTTGGTGTTGCATTCATGTTAAAAATTATAAAATACCCAAAGAAAAAAATTATTAAAAATCTTAAAATACCAAAAAGTTCTGCATTATCCCTAGCTCAGTTGTTAGCGCCCCGAGATCGAATCTCGCTAATCGCTGCTTAATTTTTCCGAACTTATAATATTTTTATAAGTTCTTCTTTTTGTCTCTGTCATTTTTCTAAAGTCATGTTGACTTCCTTTTTATTTTTCGTTAACGTCTTTCATGTATTTTTTCCTATTTCTGCTCCCCTTTATTAACTATGATGTGGAGGTAGAGGGTTCTTTACCCTAGGCACTCCGTAATAATTAATCCTTGGATCCTTGGATCTCAGCTCAGTTGTTTTAGTAAGCTGTTGTTGTTTACTTGACTGCTGAAAATTTTGATCGGATTCGCTTTCTCAGTTTTAGTTTCTCAGTATTAGTCCATATTGTATTAATTCGAGTTATACTTACGACTTTTACAACTAATAGTTTTTATTATGGATTCATGTGCTTTAATCGGATGTTTGGTAATATTCTTTTCATTAAAAATATTAAAATGCCGTGATCTGTTCAATTATAAGGAAAGACATTCTAGTGCAATAATTTTCTTTAGATTTCTTTCAGAAGAAGTGCTTAAAATTCTCTCAGTCTTTGATTATATATAGTACGATATCTTTGGTTTTTAACTATTTGAGTTATTATAATTGTGTTAAAGCGTTACTTTTTCTATCTTATCAAACTCTGCATCCACTCGACGCCAGGAATTTAAATCATTTGGAAGTTTTATGTTATTCCCCAAACGAAATTCTTACTCGAGAAAGTAATATTTCTTTCTATTATCTTCTTTTGTATTTAACAATTCACTGAACTTTCAATTTTTTCAAATGCGAAACAATTCCTTTTTATTTTTAGGACTTTTATTAAAAGAAAAGGCTGCATGAATCAGATCTAAGAAATGGGAAAAATGTGATCAAATTTTTTTTGAGAAGATATACTGCAGACAATGATCAGAGACATATTCGAAGATTAGGAAGAGGTAGCAATTTAGTTCTTTCTGCAGATTAAGCATTTTTAATAGACTATCATTTTTAAATAAGTTCTAAAACAGTAATGCATGCAATGTTATTAAAGATTCTACCAAACTTTGAGTTAAATACAATTTTTTATTAAGATGATAATTATTCAAAATCAAATTGTGTAAGAAGTAGTTGCGACATGTGATCAAGGGATATCAATGTTTGAAAGTATGATCTCAAAAGATTTTTAATTTTTCGTGCTTTTTCTCTGTTGTAACTGAAAACTTCCATTATTATAAAGATAGAAATGTACAAAACCTATGTTTTCTGGCTACCAGTTATTAGTTTCGATAAGTAGCTATTCACATACTATCTCACTAAGAGTATCTAAGACAACTTCAAGTAAGTAAAATTTAAGTCAATATCTAATTGATAAATAAGCTGCATATACGCTATTATCGTAATTAATTAATAGTTTTGTTAGTTATTAGCTTTAACAACTCTTAGTATTTATGACATAATTACACTGTACACACAAATATATATACTATACATATATATATATATATATATATACATATATATAATTCTATTATTAACAAGTAAGAATGCCAAAAGCCATAGTACATCCTAAACCCTCTGAAATCCTATTCGAAGAAGCACGTTAGTGCCAAAATTACACATTAAATACAATTAAAACTTAAAATCCTAAGCAAAGATTCACATGAAAATATAACTCAAATAATGCCTAGAAAATTGTAATTTTTTGGCAAAATTGGGAAAAGCTGAAGTTGCAATAAAACCAAGGTATACAATAAACAAAAATGGTAATATCTCAGTGAGAGTTGCATAGTTGTCTCGTTGCATAGTTATATATATATATAGTTGATAGAAAGTAAAAGATGAACAAGAGACCTTTTAGTCAGGAATTTTGCGCATTGAGCTGCAAAATTAAGATTAAAGCCAAGTTAAGGGAGTAAAATTCTAAAAGCATTCGCCTAAAAGTAAATGATAGACATGTTCCTAGCAAAAAGAGAAAAATTCTAAAGGCAATCGCCTAAAAGTAAACCACTTGCTAAGGTATAAAAATTTTAAACAAATTAATTACTCAAAAGAAAAACGCAAAAAAACTAAAAACTAAATGCTGGTATTTAAGAAAAACGACATTTAAAAGATTGTAACGCGTAAAAAAACATTTAAAGCACAATCATAATAAAAATTAAAAAACAGAAAAAATGGCAGTAAATGGCAATTTAGCCTACGTCGAGCTTTTGTGTACTTGTCAAGGGAAAAGCACTACAGCTCGCACATATGTAAACTCCAGTACGCGTTTCGTCAAACGACAATAATTGAGACAAAAGCGAAAAAAAGTTTTAACAGATAAAAATAGATAATAATCTACATAATACCATAGGTCTTAATTCTTATCGTTTCTTTTCCCGACGCACCTGCCTTAAATTTTAAAACAAATAAAAGTACTACAGAGGAACCTTTAAAAACCTTGGTAAAGCTAATGTACAAATAAACAAAAGAAGCCAATTAGGCATAAGTCAAACATTACATAATTTTAAGGGAGATCCCAATGAGCTAGAAAAATTAGACTTAGTTAACCAAAAAAGCAAAGTAAAACACAATAAAATACAAGTGTCTTGTTAAGCCCTATTGCAAAACAAAGCAAAAGAAATTGAACATACCTGTACCCAAGGCAGCTTAAAATTTAAAAACGTAAAAAAAAATGTAAAGTGGTTGCTAGAATAAGAATTCTAAAAAAGGGAGCAACCAGAAAATAATTTGAAAATCACCAATAAGGTGTAAATTAAAAGTGGGTGTTAAAACGTCATTACGTGAACCAATGAGGCGCCACGGCCAATGCGGACATCTGGACAGAAAGGTGGGGGGTACACAGGGGGTCAATCTTAGAAGTGGAGCATTGATGCTTATCAGCAAAATGACGTCCAGTAAAGTGCTGAGTCATGTAAAAATTGCTAGAAGGTGAAGAACAAAATGCCCGAACAAACAAATGTAAAATCTGCCCTGAAACCAGCGGAAATTGGAAAAAAGAGGGATTTGTTAGAAAAAGTCGTAATTCTTCTTGCTAGAGGATCTTGCTAGAGGACTTACAAGCGATCAGAAAAGAAAATGGCCCATAAATTAATAACAGAAATAGACAAGGCCACAGTTCAGTACTATTTAATTTTAAATTTAGCATTATAAATTTAATAATTAAACTGAAGTTTTTTTCATGTCTAAGAGAGTACAAAAATAACAGTAAGAGGCACGAATGTTTTTTACATTAAATCATCTGAATTAGCCATCCATCATCTACCTTCTTTAAGGATTTAAGTAAAAAAAATTCATTATCTAATCCAAATAATTTAAAATAAAAGGTAAATGCCAGCTTTTTTTAAGGAATTATCAATTACTGTTTTAGGAATAAGATTGTTGTGTAAAATTTTAATGAAATAGATAATTTCCTCTTGAAGGAGTTCAATGCTATTACGTATTCTTTTAATTCGGAGAAGTTGTGCATTAATAGTATTGATGATGACTCTTTTAGAAACGTTAGAATTCCAGTGTGTGAGTTTTAATGTTTGAAAATGGAAGTTTCTACGTTTATCATAAATTTTAATTTGATTGTAATTTAGAATATGAAGATCTAGGTAAACTACTTCATTTTGTAATGAATTAGTAGTATTAAGTTTGGGGCAAGAAGGGTAAATATTAGCATTTCCAAGTTTGTTAAAGTTATTAAAGGCAATAACATCATTAGTATAGCGATATATGTGTTGAAAATTCTTATGTTCTTCGACTTTAAGTGAACGAACAAATTTAAATTCCTGAGTAAATAGGAAGAGTTCACAGATAGCTGTAGAAAAATTACCGCCTATTGGAATTCCTTGTATTTGTTTAAAGATAATGTTATTAACTTGCAAATAATTCTTAAAAAGTACACTGTTAAGATAAAGTTTCTTCAGTCGGAATAATAGTTTGGATCTGCGGAAATAATACTGAAAGAGTAAGAAGGCTATTATAGATATCATCCAAGGGTAACGAAGTGTAAAGGTTTTCTAAGTCCTAACATTGAATGTTTTCTATTTTAAGCTCATTTAAAGTATTAGAAATAACTTCGTTGTTAGAAATCATCCAATTGCAGTGTTTATCTTGAAAATCAAAATTATTAATAACATTTAAAACAAGTTTTAGTTTCTTAGCAAAGTGAAAATCAATTTCTGTTAAAACGTTTT
>KK120582.1:35137-63915 GCA_000611955.2 Stegodyphus mimosarum | reverse complement strand
AAGACAATATTATCAATAAATAGATGTGGTTAATTTTCTAACAAAAAGCACAAATTAAAAATAATTCAATCAAAAACTTAAGAAAAATAAAAATAAAAGTAAGAGTAAATTAATGCAAGCAATATACATTTAAATTTAATGCAAAATTCACAGAAATGTAATACAAAATTTACACAGTATTACATAACAGTTGATAATTGTTTGATCTTAGTCAAGAAGCAGTTTAAAGAATTACCAACAGAACCACCTTTCTGAATTATATCTGAATGTACTGCAAAAATAATTAATTAAATTCTTAAAATTTAAAACAATAAATGGGAATACACTACCATAAAAGTAAAGTATGTATTTTAAATTTTGTAATAAACTGAAAAAGGAATTCTTTAAAATTATTAGAATTACGAAACATAAGCATTTTATTTACATTTTATAATTAACATATCAGTTAATCAGTCTGTTGTAGGTGTCGAAAAATGCAATCTTAAAGTTTTCAGATAGATAAGAAAAACTAGATGATAACTAATAATCGATCACCTAAGAATAGCAAATCTCTCCGTAAGTAAAGTTAACTCCTGCGTATATTAGATCAATGTTTGATAAAGAAGTCTCTGCAGAAGTTGCAATGGTCTTAGGAAAAGACAGTAAATCAAACTGCTTAGGCAAAGCTCAAGGCTACTGATGTCCTTAGCACATGTCTAGCAATTTGTTCCATTTCTGTTTGCAAGAAAAATTCCCTTTAAATTGAAATATAGGGCACTTAAATGGATTCTGAGTCTATAAAACTGTATGCTTTTTACTGACTATTTAAGTTAAATTGCGGAGTATACAGTCAAAACAGGCTTTTAGTCAGGAACTCAGAATTATCCAAAAGACACAAAGAAAAACTTGATTGCGTTGCAGTCCAGTACGAGTGTAATAGAATATTTCGACCAAAAGTAAAAAATCCGGAAAAGTGGGTACTAAAGTTATAAATTATTTAAATTCTGAAATCGTCAATTAAGATTAAGATTGAGATTAGATTGTGCCGCGATAACCAATAAACACATACAAATATGAGACTAGAAATGTGCGATCTATGAAAGGAAATATAAGATCAAAGTAAGCTTACCCCAAAGACGATAATTCAAATATATCATAAGAAAATCAATTATTTTTATTTTTATTTCAGCATTAGCACTTCAGAATAAGCGCTAAGGAATAATAAAGAAGGTATTTGCCTGACAGACAAACGCAGGTACATATAAACAATCACACCCGGAACATGTTACACGTGACTTAACGAACATTTAGAATATAACGCTGAGCTCATTATTACAGTCAATCAATCATCTTCTATCTCTACAAAATGAAAGTTCTGGAGGAATTGGAACCATCAAATTTTGGGGCAGTCAATAAGCATATTCGGTAAACGATCGTATTTTTTATATCGAAAGAAGAGAAGACACGTGCGCACGCTGATCACTCGCGAGGCCAAGACATCTTAATTGACAATGTAGCTGGACAGAAAATTATCAGCAGCAACGGTGTTAAATGAATCTGAAGAAATACTTTTATTGCGTTGTACCATCAAGCTGAATGCCTTTCACAAAAATTAGCGTGGTATTATCAGGCAGCATTCAAGGAAGAAGAAAAAAATGACACGTCACGTCGGCAAGGGAGGAAGAGGCCTGAAGGCCGTCCTACACCTCAGAACTCCAGCTGCAGAAGAGATGGAGAAACCGGTTATTG
This sequence comes from Stegodyphus mimosarum, assembly GCA_000611955.2. Taxonomy (NCBI): domain Eukaryota; kingdom Metazoa; phylum Arthropoda; class Arachnida; order Araneae; family Eresidae; genus Stegodyphus; species Stegodyphus mimosarum. The sequence goes on along the minus strand of KK120582.1, from coordinate 62,187 downwards.
TATTCTTTTTGGCGTTGTCATTCTGCAGCTGCGATTAAAAAAAAAAAAAGCATGATGCTTTAATAATGTGGAGGCTTTCCTGCACAGCGAACAAACATTATATTGACGAGAAGCACGAATGTTCACTAATTTAATAACAATATATTTAATTATAAGGGTCATAATAGTGAAATCTGCATTATAATGTTTGAGTTTGAAATATGCCGCAATTAATACGATTTAAGCGCATGCCCTGCAGTGTAGTCCGTCTAACCTCTGAAATCAGCTGCAGAATCATTTTTCCAAAGTATCAGACCATAGAACTGCAAATGTGGCTGCAAATGTTATTGTGTTGAGATACTGGAAACACGTCCCATTGCATCAACTGTTCAGTTACAAATATTTACCAATCTGATCGTTGCACTGCTCATTTCCCGTAGAATTTATTCTCATACAGTCTTTCATTAGCCTGATGAAAACATTAGGTGCAAAATTTATGTGCCTTCAAGAATGGCACTTTAATAATAATAATATGTCAATATTTCCTTATTTTCCTAAACACAAACACAAAATTATTTTCTTTTGCCAAATTAATGTAATAAACTCCGAACAATTTCTTCTGCTTATAAATAGCGTTGACAGAGAAATATAGCAAATACCATGCTATAACAACAATTAATTTACTATGAAATATTCTAATCTAGATTGATTACGATCAATACATAACCATATTTCACATTACCTTAATTAACAAACCTGTCTAGTTCCAAGGTACGGTAATCTCTTGTGGAACGCGGCGGTCACGGCATTAATACACTGAGCGCACGGCGATGCAGACCTCCGCAAAGTTAACTTTCTATGAAAACAAATATTTAACTATACTTAAAATTAATGATATTTTGATATATCATTAATAATATAATAATATAAGGTATACTGTATACAAAAGTAAATATTATTGTAATAAATAGCGGAAAATGAAACAAATATTAATTGAAAGGATTTTTATTATTTCTCAGTAAGTTCGTATATTACACAATTATCAATTTATATTTTAAAACCGCTGGTGTTTCTTGCTTGGGACAACATAAGTTTCGAGATAAAAGGCACAGAGTTTTCCAATGCTTATCATAAAGTGTCTTCTATTTTCATTTGCGTCAATCTCTAAGGCAAAATTACCCTGTTCCAGTACTTTTTATAATAACTTGTAAGTTAAAGGTGATTTATCATGTTCACGATCACTGCTTTCACTGCTGGCTGGTGCTATAAGATCACTCAGTTCTTTAGTCGTCATTTTTCTATCGTCATTCTTGAATAATTCTTTGATTTTTTCTTCTTCCATGTCTGAATTTTTTCAATCACTTCTGCAATTTGTGCGATTTCTTTGACTTTATTTTCACTTGATGGAATTCGTTTAAAATTATGTATCTTAAAATTGTAATATTTAATATTTGAAATTAAAAGAAATATAAATGCAAAAGATGAATAACATGAACACTGATAAAATACGTGAATACAGCTCTGCTGAAGAACTGAAATGATCGCAACTTTGCGTGGGCATTAAGCTAGCACGCAGCCCCAAGCAGTATTGGACAAACGCGTGTGTGCGTTGTCTCTTGTAAACAAAAATCTATGGAAACGCAGCCGACGCTCTGCAGCGTACTGCATATGAATGAAACTCTAGCGTTGGGCAAATTAATTCTAAACAGTTAAGATAACGTATGTATGCAAAATCGCGTTTCGCACATCCGTCCTCGGCAAGGGTTTTACTGTATGACCGAAAATGAGAAAAAATGAATTAGACTTTAGGTCACTCTCCATCAATTTCCACCAAGTACACGAAACATGTTTCGTCTCGCCTTGTTTCAGCCAAATATTGTTAAATCTCTTTGGCCTATTTCTGTTAAATATTTTTGCAACGCAGCTTTTCTTGAATATTATTTTCAGATGGCAATAATATTTTCGGGAACATTACTACATAGAATTCATAGAAATACATAAGATAATATTTCTTTCCAATTCATGTGTAACATGACCCAAATGGGGTGTAAATAATCTTGGCAATGATTAACCAAACTGATTCCAGTTTGGTCTAGTATGTGTTTCATTTCGCATCACTATTTATAGCTATTTTTCGCTGCCTGTAAACATACATTTAAGAATATTTCATTGTTACTGTGTTCCAAGCATCACAAGCTCAAATTCCTTTGATTAATTTCCTTTGACATGGGAAGACCTGATCTATTTGCAATTAATCAGTCTATTTTCAGTTTATTTATGATTATTCTCTACAGACCAACTAATGCGATTGCTACTGATTTAACTGCAATCTTCTTCACAAAACTTTTTGAAACTTCTGTGAAGCTTCTTCGTTAATTAAAATATCTCCATAAACATCTCAAATATGGTTATTTGTTTGAAATCAAGTTTCTTTCTTCGACAAAATTCAAACAAATTTAAATACCCTTTTCCGCCTAAAACTAAACTACAAATCTGTAAGCCTAAAACCTTTCAAGCAATTAATTATGTTCTTTCTGAAAATATCATAATTACTTGAAAGTTAATTTATTTTCAGTGAACTCTGAAACAGTCTGGGATGAAGATTCTTAAGGGGTACAAAAGCGCATTAAACCATCATTTATCGAAGTATTTAATATTTTGCGTGTTATGAAATGTATATTACTTTGAAAAATACAATAATTCTATTTGCAGCGGAAAGCGATATTCCTTTAACTTTTTATTGAACTATTAGGGCATTTCACACTTCTAGCTGCATTCTAACCTGTTTTATAAGGCTCATAATCTGAAGGAATGATGATCAGGAAATTCACGGCTTTTGTTCTTTATATCTCTGCTTATTTGACATTTGTCTGAAATTTTATTTGCAACATATTTATTCATAAAATAGCTCATATTTTATTAGTGCAAGACAAGATTTTTATGTAATTTAGAAATTTCAATTTAATAAATGTTGTTTACTTTTCATTTATATCATATCATTATTGTTATTTTTAAATGCAAATTTTTTTAATTAATTTAAATCCTGGACTGCAGTTTCAAATGGCAAAAGTGGTTTAAAACGTTCACGTAATTTAAAAAAAGATATCCAAAAATAAAAAAAATCTAAATGTTTTATTGAGTTACGAAAGGTTTTTAGAAAACGTTCTTCGAAATTTATGTATTTTGTAACGGAAATTTATAAGAATTGCTTTAAAATAAATGAAGGGATATTTTAGAAAAAAAAGGATTTGACATTATATTCGAAAATGTTACATGTAGGATAATTAATTTTTGACATTTTGGATATTGTCCAAGATTAAGAGCTATCATTTGTCAGAAAAACGTCTTTTAAACAGAAAAAAAGAATATCATTGGAGGGTTTTTCAGTTAACGGTTTTTGAAGTATTGCACGCCATGTCATGATTTTGTCATTTATATGCATTTTACCAGTATTTTTTCAGCTTATAATCAATTTCGCATATTATGTACAAAAAGCTTCTAACTTTAAAGCCTAGAAAAATAATTCATTTTTTAAACTTTTATTGTTGCTTTGGTTATTGTTTTTCTTCCTTTTTGAGTAACGGGTGACACTAATGAATCCACTAAAGGAAGCACGTATTTATTTTCTCCTTCTCTGTTCAACTAAATTTGTATCTTCTTATATATTGCACATTTTTGAGGCTTTTGAGGTATTTATTAGCATTATTAACATACAAATCTTAACATTAAAAGATGCTCTGCTGGCGAAAATGTTTATACTCCTTTAAATATCAGAAAAGTGATTTATCATATTAAGATACTCAAAATTATAAAAGTTATTCCTCAAAATTACAAAATATCATAATGCAAGTATTTTGCAAAAAACAGAATACGTTTTTGTTTTTAAGTATGCTTGTGTGTAGAATATGTTTGTGTTTGTTTTGTAAGATTCTTATGTTACATTGAAGAAAGTTGCTTGTAGTGTAATTTCCTCCTTGCTGTATGGAATACATCTGTACTGGATTGTTTTGCTAAAAGTTAGTTCTGTTGTTACTTTCTAGAGAATAGTACCTTAAATTTAAAATGGGCACTTTTTAACCTAACGACGCGCAACAACATTGATAATACATATACATTATTTCTCGACTACAAAATGTGTCGATGCATCTCAATTTCAGGTACTAAGTTCGTGTTTCTTAGAACTACGTACAAATACCTTGATTCTGAAATTATTCTTTCGGAATAAAGTAGCTTAAACTATGAATTATGGGTATTTTGAGCTGTGAATTCTACGCAGTTGGCAGAATATAAATTGAATTACAACCACGTAGATATCATCCCTCAGGAGTTTAATTTCATTGAAAGCATAAACAGCTGAAAATTTCAGTAATCATTCTTTAAAAATGTACCACTTATTGCAATTCGTCCTAAATTAAGTTCGTAACGAAAATAATCTAAACAAGATTCTGCTACTCTGAAAAAAAAAGAAATTTTTCCGAAATAACAGACAACAGATTATTTCTATAGCGTTTGCTATTCTTTAATTGCATAGCCTTTTAACAGGCAGGCATATAAATTACTTCATTTAAGTTTATGGATACATTTAAGTGAATTTATAAAATTAATTATGCTGTCCGACGAAAATATTCAAATGCTTCGTTACGAAGAACTTCAATTTCGTTGTAACTCTGACCACAATCTAACGAGAGTTTGCATCATTACGAGAGCTTCAGTGAAAAATCAGTGAAAAAATATTTTCTGTAATAAAACAACACAAAGCAAGCGTATGTTGCATAGGGTCAATTTCGTTTTTTTAATTCGGTAACTAAGTATTTCAAAGTCCTAACTCAGCCTTTTCGAAAGGAATGGAGGCATTTATTAACTGTTCTTTTTTTCATGACCTTATTAATTCAAACGCATATTTAACCAACGATGTTGACAATGGATTCAAATTTTTTCGTTTTATAAATGTTGACTGTACGTACAAGAAAGCTTTAACAATGATGAATTTGCTAAGCTTACGTAGGAAATTAAATTCCAGCTTCCGTTTTGCAGTTTCTAAAAGATGTAAGTAAAATAGTTCCCATTTGTAAATTTACATATTATTAACTTGCAGTGGCTAGTTTATAAAGTATTTTCTCCCTTCTCTCCACATGACTTCGTAGTGTAATTGGAAGCATGCTCGACGCGTATTTGAGAGGTCCAAGATTCGGGTCGTGGACAGGGCAGTGCACATTTTTCACGTCAGTCCTGTTTTAAAAACACCTAATGACTCTACAGTGGCGCCTGAGCTAAAAGGTGGTGGACGATAATTTCTCACTACCAGGATCTGACGATTGGGTCCCCTCATACCCAGTCGCCCGTTAAAAGGTGGAGTATATAAGGTATTTTCTCTCTCCTTTCAGCATGCTTTCGTGGTGTAATTGGAAGCATACTTGACGCGTATTCGAGAAGTCCAGTGTTCCAGTCTTGGCGAATTCCCATGTTTACAATGGAAGTAACATAAAATGCCTCCCTTATTGATACTTTAATGAAGAGATAATTAAAATTTATATTTGTCATTATGCTATACAGCATATTTTCTACCTATATAAAGTTTCTAAAGTGTCACGTATTGTTCTAGAACTTCAAAAGTTAATATAAAATATGAAAAATGTATGTTACTTCTTTCATGCATTTATGCATACTGTAGTTATTACGAATATTTCTGCGTATTTCAAATGCGTGTGGTTTTTTTTTTTTTTGTTTCATGCCTTTGAATTTACGTATGAAATAAATTTATCAAAATATATGAAGAAAAAATTTCTGAAGCATTCTTTCTAAAAGTAATTTATATCATTTGTCTCTGGCATTTCCTTCATTCACTTGAAAAATTTTTAAAATAATGCCCTACAGTTATTACAGGATAGTAGTAACATATTTTTTATCTATTTATTATTTTATTTGCTCAAATTTTTCTGTTTTCACACAAGGAGATTATCACGCTACCAATTTTAATAATTTTTCAGATTTACTGTCGAAGCACATTTACTTAGGGATGTATTTATACACTAAAAGACCTAATCTATTTCCAAAGGTGATTTTCGTCTTTATTTTTATCTATTGCAGGCCAAAACTGAAACGTGTTTTTACGTAATTGGAAAGTAATAAAGTAGAAACTTTTGTTTAGAAAAAAAAAACTTAACATTTCTTCCAAATGTTTCTTTTGTTATTTTTTTTTTACTTTCCTCTCTAATAATGTTGTTTCCTAGAATTTTAGAGAAATGGAACTATTAAACTTATTGCTTTTTGTACGTATATTTCATATAAATACTATTTTTTAGCTAATTTTTATACTTCGCTGCCTTTAGATAATGTTAATAAAATAAAATTAGTCCACATACAGGCCTTGATTGTAATTTTCAGAATAATTGTATTTATTTAATATTATTTTCTCAGTCATGTTGCAATGTTTGAGTTTGCCGATGCAACATACTCTGCGGGTGAAAAAAAAATGGGACGCTTCTAATTCTCCTGTTTTACTGGGTCAATTGACGAAATTCAACTTGCGTTTTTCATGTCTCGAAAGCGCGACTTAGGATATGTATTAGATTTATATATAGCATTGTTCTAGTATACGTATTTTGAAAAAAAATCGGACTTATTCTGAAATGACATGGCAATTTTTCCATACTTCGATTCTACGACTCAAATTATGCCAAACTGGCAAGTTTTATAAAAATCGCACAGGTAGTTTTAAAAAAACATTAGCTCTCAAAATTTTAGCTCCTCCATGTTAACTGAATTTGATATATATTTTTAATGTCTGTTTTTCTATTAAACTTACTTGATTCCTTCTTTCAGAATTAGAAATTTAGGCTTAATCCATATATAATTCACACATTTTGGCATTTTGCGTTGGTTCACTATAAATGTCATTTCACTTTTCAAATTATTGCCACCAAATATTATCACCCTGTATTATATTGAAAGAAAATAAATAATAAAGCATCTGCATATGTTTCTCGCATTGTGATAAAGCAACGGTACCTAGAGCCATCAAATTTTGAATGACGTACGTTTCCACCGAATATGGGTATCTGGGAGCCCAAATTTCGAATTTGGAATGAGTTTTATTACCTATTTCATATTTTGTAAAATGTTAACGAATTTTTGATTAACAAACTCAACGATTTCAAAGCGAACAATGAAAACACTGTATGACAAAAAAAAATATCCAGCGCGCGAGACTGTGCATCGGTAGTTCTAAAGATATGCTCATTTTAGAATTATTTTGCAATATTGCTGTAGAACTGAATTTTATGGTTTAAGTGCGAAGAACACTATATTTAATAAATAAAGGTAACCCACAAAATGTAAAAAAAACGCATCTTTGGGCGTAACGTAAAATCTAAAAGCTTTCAATTTTTTTTCCCCAGCAGTGTACAAGATTCTCTAAATACTGGCGAGTTTAGTGAGAACATCGAAAGGCATTACATTTAACTAAATGCATACTCACAGATGGCTTAAATATCATAATGTTTCTATTTAAAATATGAAGTTCCGTTTGCGAGATACACTGTAGTCGGAGTTTTGTCCGTAGATATTACCAAATAATAACTTTACATGAATAAACAGGCTGAATCATACATATTATGAATAATACTCAGACTTGAGTTAATTTGAAACATGAATGAGCAGTCATAATCTGCATAAAAATCATTTAAATTCGCTGTGCCAGTAAAACTGAAATGTTCACTTTTATTCTGTGAACTTAAAAGTCTTATATATGTCACAATTTAATGTGTAAGAAGATCCCGGGGACAGTTAGCAGTCGTATGGCTGGAAGTTGAATGCGTGATAACGAAGATAACGAAATTGGATTTCGATAAATCATGAATCTTTATTTTCAAGCATATCAAATCCTTTTTTTAGTGGATGAAATATTTCTAGATCATAAACAATTGTAATAATTTCTTGTATACACAGATAGACGGGGATATGACGTCAGTTTAGAATAAGAAGAAGGGCTGGCAGAATAACATGTAGTTTACAGTGCGGCAGGAGCTAGGAAAAGAATGACGTAATTTCTTGCGAGCGGTATATAGTGAAGTAGATGCAAATGTAAAGACAAGCTATGATTGGTTAATTTTGAGTTTTAGTTTCATTTTTCAAGCAATGTTATATAACCTGGAAGGATCTTGAATTTGGAAGAACAGAGGAATTTAGGAGCAGAGCACCAAATCTAGAATAGTTAATTTTGAGGTCGCCAGTTATTCTTAAAGCAGCTGTCGTATTTTTTTACATCTTACATATCCCCTCTTCAAAGGAAAGGTGAAGAGAGCAGAGTAGCAGAAAAAGCATTAACGAAGCAAGAGAAATTTTATCATATGATATATGCGATCAATATATATGTCTGCTTAAATTATGCGCTCAATTATTTTTAGCTTGAAAAGTAACTTCTCGTAGCGTTATATCCGGATATGCATGTGACAGCATATCCGGATTTAACGTTGTGCGCATGCGGCAGCATATACTTCAAGTAAATATTTTGATGAACGAGTCATAAAATTTGTCCGTGAATTTCTGTTGCCTGTGAAGATGAGAAAGAAGAGATGTGCAATTTAAATTTCCAAATTTAAAGAAAAAAATCTAAAATGAAATCCCTTCTTTAAATCACAAAACAGAAAATTATATGCTTGCAAGACTTCATTTAGGTGTACTAATTTTCTTGTTTAATCTTAAAGAGTCATTCACAGAAGTATTGCGTTCTAGGCAGTAATTGATTCTAATGAAACCAAATAGTTTTATAAAAGTTTTGCTGTGCGAATGAAAAGGATTTTGAAAGACGACAAAATTGCAAATCATTGATGCACGTGATAAATTCTCTTGGGTTGTAGATTTGATCACGGGGAGTTTCCAAGGTTAAAACACAGACCTGTATGCAGAAGTGAATAAACATGACAAAATTTCAAACTTTTCTTTTATTTACTTACCTAATATGTATCAAACTCCTATTACAATATCTTTTTTAATTGCAAAAATGGAGTATTTGAGATGAGGATGTGTTTTTTTTTAAATTGTTTTATATATCTCAGAAAGGGAATATTTAAGTTAAATTAAATGCCCTTTAAAGATCTTTCGGAATTAACAGCAGCTGGTAATTAACAAACGAAGGTAAATATTTTTTATTATCTTTAATGTACTACCTTTAGTAAATTACAGAATTCTGTATGCATTCTATTATGCAGTAGATCACTCTTTCTCTTCCATGATCAAACAAAGGGTATTGCACGTAGTATTTACTCCTGATCTCAGCACTTCTGGACTAATTTATTCCAATCTAATTCTCTTTGCATCTCAACCATGTAAGGATCAAATCAAACACGCATTGACTGACTGCCTGTATGTGATCGGTTAAGCGATAACATGTCCAGCATTGTTTGACTCCCTCCTAGAAAGGGAAGTCTACTCAAACCACTCATCAAGCTGGTTCACCATCTGGCAACAGCTAAGAACTGGGGAATTAATTTTATGCCACCAATGTCATCAAACAACTTAGTATAAACCTGTTTCAGAAATGGAACTGCAACTATTTTATGCATCACTTCTCGGCGTTTCGACTAAGCTCAAAGCGTACCCACTTAACCTGTTTAGAAAAGAATATCCTTCTTGACAAATATTTGAATAGATTTTAACAGTTAAAAACATAAAACTAAATTGATACTACTGAACGCTAATATTAATCCTTCAAGAGCGAACAATTACATGCAGAACACTTTTCTATATATTCGTAAAATGTTCTAAATCTTGAAAGGAAAAAAAATACAGCTTTTGAAATTAAGCTGAAAGAAAGAATTATATTAATTAATTTATTTAATTAAACATTTTTTGAGATTGCTTGAAATTATTCTTTATGCAAAAAACAAAATACGTTTTCATAAGTAAGTAAAGAAATGAAGGTTTATGCATATTTTATAAAAACAGGCATTTCCCGTTTTTTACCTAAACTAAATTTGGTGATATTAAATGATGAAACATAAAAAATCTGTCTTTCAAATCTTTATTTCTTTCCTAAATTAGATTTAGAGAAAAATTCAAAAATTTTTTTCAAATGTTTTGTTTAAATATTTCAAGTCTAATTACGAGAATTAATTGTATGGTCTCCAACAGAAGGGCGAAGGGATCTTTTGAAAGAAAGCGATATTCAGTCCATTTTAAACTCTAGACTATTTGCAGTAACTCACGTATCATATCGAACATCTTTTTTAAAACCTACTTGTTTTGAAGCGTTATTGGTAAACAACAATAATAATAATAATTTATTCAAAATGTTCTGAAAATGAAGTAATATAAGCTTTCGAGCGCTCTGAACACACGGGTTATATTTAATAAAAATACGAAAATAACGGGACATTCAATACTTTTTTAATTATCCTTTAGCTAAAATTATAATTTTCATGGACTTTAACATGGATTTAACGAATGTTTTTCCCTTAATAATACTCTGCTTTGTATTAATCCTTCCTAAAAATTGCTTTCAGTAGGTCTTAAGAAGAGTGTCATGCTTACCTAGTCTTTATCCAACTTACACCCTATATGTTCAAACAATATTTAAGTCCGGAGAATATGAAGAAATTTTATCCATATTAGGACAGTTGCTTAATAACCACAAGCGAATACTTAGGGCTGCATTGCTTAGAATCGTTATCCTGATAGTAATTTAATATATGCTGTATTCTATATTATTTCCTATGTAAATAATACTTATCATCCCAGAGGCCTCGAAGTATACTGAAACCAATATGCTCCAAACTTATACTTGACAATAAACAGCAAGATTTAAGGTTTCAATTTTTTTATTTAGCTTTCGCCACATAACAATTCATCCATCGGATTTAACTGTATTAAGCAGTAACTCGTTTGTTTTAATGTAATAAATATTTGCATACCGTAGATTTTGCAAATGCCAGTAGTATTTTCCTTGCTTTCTTGTTGACGAAGAATTTCCTTCTTACTTATCGCCCATTGTATTCATATATTGTATTGATTCTTCTATCAGTTTCAGGATAATATTTTATTGCAAACTATTGTTCTAACTCTACTGTAAGTTTTACAGCATTAATATTTGTATTTTGTTTGATTTTTCCTAAGATAAATCGCTAACTTCTTCATATTAGCTTGGAATATGATCTAGACTTCAGTGCGTTTTCCACAGTTCCCGTAGCTTTATGATATCATAATTGAAAGGTTTACATCAAGGATTATTTAGATGTTATTGTTATTTACATGTTAGATACACTTTAGCATGTTAAAAATGATGAATAATTAAATTTCTAACAGAATTTGTCCTTAGTTTGCGTCGTCCTTCCATATTTACTTCGGATTTGGAACTTGTAACAAACATATTTTGCTAAAACCATGATAATTTCTACAATGCAGACGATCATTTTTATTATGTATTTTCATTTAAAACAAAAAATATAGCAAAACAGTTTGTCTATAAATATATCTCAACAAACGTTTCGAGTATTGGAATTATTATATGAATTACCGCTTAAATACGATTTGAATTAATTTATTTTAATAGAAAGAATATTTTGATTGCCTTAAGTTTCCAACATCAAGGATTAAATTACAGGAAAAAGAATATATTAGAAAAATATTTCGCATCTGCATTTCAATATTTAGTACAAGATCTACGCAAACAAATATCAAAATACACATACAGAAAGCCAATATGAGCCACTGTAAATAGTACAACTGCAAAATATTTACTTTCCAAGCGATATATTCAAAGCAGATTAGTGCGTTATCAATAAAAGATCTAAATCTCGAATTTTCGGAAAATACTAATATCTGATCACATCTGACTCTACTATTTAGAAACATAAATATCTCAAAATTAATCATAACTCGCAGAGCAAAAATTATTTTAGAAATAATTAGGAAAAAACCAAAAAATGCAGTTTGTGGTTATAGTAAGCATTTGCAAATTTTGTAACCACATCACTCTCGCTCATACAGTTTTTAAGTTTCCGTGCAAGAATGTACGTCATGAACAATTGAAGAATACCAGTTAATCTAATTTTTGCTGTTCTTTCTTTTAAAACATATAATACATTATTAAGTACTAGACCATTTTTAATATATTTTGATTAGATAAGTACAAATATGCCAGAATATGCTAAATGGAAAGCAGTAGCAGCGATATATATATATATAATGTGAATTTAGTATCAAGCTTTAACGCTTTAACTATGAAATATAAGGCTGAAGTCCATACATTTGCAGAAAATAATGAAATTACAAAGCTAATGAACATTAACAGTTTGACAGTAAAGCTTGAGTAATATGACATTGCATCATAATTAGAAGCATCACGTCAGAGATGATAAAAAAAGTAAGAATGACATTTCTTTATTTAATGCGCAGAAATTTCCCAATAAAGGAAAGTTTCTTTCTTTAACCAAATATTCACTAGCATGATAAAATATAACCAATGCAGAAGTAAGTAAATTTCCGATAATAGTTTTATACTGTTATAAAGAAAACGAAGAATACATTAATTCAAACACTTCATTTTGACAATTTCCTTTTACTATTACACCAGTAATCTATTTTATGATTTAAACTGCTTACCATCATACTTCTAAGAATTCTATCTTTAAGTCATTAATGCTTTTTATTTCAGTAAATCTCGCCCTGTAAAAAATATCAGTTTATTGTACCTTGGTAAATTTACTGTTATGAAGTGAATAAAGCTCACCAGGTCATTTTACCAATCAGCATTATCCAAAGAACTTCATAAATTATTTAATTTGCGAGTTAATATTTTGAATTTTCAGGAAGTAAATATTACTCTTCTTGGTTTGGCACAAATACCCACAACGCTGATTTCTGTTAACAGTAAATGCAGTCTAATTACCAGAAGGGGATTAGCCGTTCACGCCGATTTAGCAAAACTAATGGCAAAGCTTTCCATTTGTACTTCTACCATCTGCTACTAATTATTATTTAATTAGCTGCAGACATGTAATTACGCTAATTATGCTTTAATATTAGCATGCTGTTATACCTTTTACTTGAAGGTTAAAAAGATCGAAATATTTTAAATTTACTGTTGCATGCAGTGTTTAATGATGCTTCGCATTTAATAACTTTCGACACCAGCAGCTTTAGTAATTTGTAAAAATGTTATTTAAAATGATTCAGAATATCAGAAATCGATAATAAAAGGAATAAGTGTAGAAAGTATATATATATTTGAAACATTTGAAATAAAACGCTTAGATACATATAACAAAGATTTAACAATCGTCAGGTAAAGTAATGTAAGAACCGTGATTTGTTATATTTAATCACTTACAGCTTCGACTTATGAGTACGAAAATTTTCGCATGTTAACTTCTATATCAAGACAGAAGAGAAACACGCCAAATAAAACACTAAATTAGTCAATGCGTAAACCTAGTGTTTCACGTAGATTTACTCAAGATTCTATCTATTTCAAGGCAATGAATACTTTCTTTTTTCCAAATATACCCTGAAACACTAGGTACTAGGTTAGAATTTAAACTAGAAAGTGTATAAAGCAAGGAAAAAAAGACCTTGCGTTCTAACGTATTTAGTGAAGACTCTTGCTATTTCGAGGGCAACAAATTTCAGGTTCCTCTTCATTAAAAGCAAAGAAATCTGCAATGAAGTCACGATTATATTTATAGCCAAAAGAAGTAAAGTGATCGAGAAGATAACGCCATTTTTCAGCAGAAATTATAACGAAAACTGAAAAATTAAATTAATAGAATTTTACAAGGATTAGGAAGGAATAGAGTGGAATTGGGATTGGTCTGAGTGAAAATTAAAATTGGGATTAAATTTCAAGCTATAATTTAGATTTCGAAAACTTGTCAATTTCGCCTTTCCTTAATGAGAAACATTAAATCTCTTTCAGTTTGGCGGATATATCTCTAATTACACTGACAAAATATGCTATAAATTACCCAAGAATTAAAGTCAGAAATGGAATCTTTAAAAATCGTACCGTGGATTTTGTTGATAGACGAGAAAATGACTTGAAAACTGAACTTCTGGCGAATCCGTGCAATTCTGCAACTGACAGAAGAACGAAATGGAAACACGACAAGGTTATTAAAGTTATTTCTAACAGCGGAATGTCTCCCTTGATAGCAATACGAAAAAATTTTAAATGAATTTTAAATCACTAAGGGAGAAAATCCTCGGTCAGTGGCAACTGATTTCAAATAACTCAGTTCATTAGCAAGCAAAGACAGCGCGAAGTACATATCAGTAAAAAGGAACTATTTTTGGCTTAGCTGGGTGACATGACATGGTGAAGCAATCAAACTGATACTCTTGTGCAAAATTAAGAGAATTTGAGCATTCAGTCACGCAGAAAAGGGTTTACGGTAAACAGAAATGTTGCAACCCAACTCATTGGGGATTATTAGAATATTAATGAAAGAAAGGATAATGTGAGATTCAGTTTCAAATCTGAACTGGATGGCTGGATCAAATGAATTTATAACAGACAAAATATGCCATAAATCTTCTTTAATAGGATTAAAAAGCGGGAAAGTGCCGTCTACGCATCGAATCCAAAGACGAAAGGATATTTCCTCAAATAATTTGACTTCGAAATTATGCACGTAAATGTCAGAAAATACAGGATTGATTACAAAATATAAGGATATTATAATATACAGGATTGATTACAAAATATAAGGATATTACAAAATACAGGATTGATTCTAGCAAATACAGTGATTAGCCATAACTAATCCTTCAATTTGGCAGTGATATTCATTTTGGAAAACAAAGTGGGTTTTACTCGGAGAGACTTTATGAACTCTAAAACGGCGATGCTTCTATTGAGGAGATTCAAGCCCACCAAAGAAACTGCGAACTACTGTTATCTCTTCTAAGCACTCATAGTTCAGTAGCTTTGGCACTACTATATAATGTTGACTTCCCGTATCATAAAGGGCTCTTAAGATGTGTCCACCATTTTTACCCCTAAGATAAACTTGCAATGTTTGTAACAGTACCCCTGTTAAATTATACTGACTTGGGCCTGATCCTTGAGCTGGATACAGTTCGAGTTTTCAACCGATTTTTGAACATCTACTTTCGATTCAAATGAAGGATATGGATACAAAAATGTACAATAACTAATCCTTCAATTTAGTGGCAATTTTAATGGCAATATGTGGAAAACAAAGTGGGTTTTACTCGGAGAGACATTAAGGTATTTCTCCATCCTTCTCAGCATGCCTTTGTAGCGTGGTGGTCAGGACACTCGAGGCATGTTCCAGAGGTCCGTGGTTCGAGTCCCGGTGAGGGCACTGCTCATTCTTCCCATTTCCTACTACAAACTATCCTAATAGTTCTACATTGGCGCCCGAACTAAAAGAGGTGGTGGATGATGATTCTACACCACCAGGATTTGGCGATTGTGTCCCTTAATCCCAGTCGCCCATTAAAAGGGGGAGTATGTAAGTTATTTCTCCCGCTTTCTTAGCATGCCTTCGTGGCGTGGTGACCAGCATACTCGACGCGTATTTGACAAGTTAGTGAGTCCCGGCGAGGGCATTGCTTATTGTTCATATCTCCTGCTTCGAAATAAACTAATGTCTTTACAACTTTAGTAAAATAAATTAACTCTTCACTTTCAAAAGTGAGAAATGAAATTTTCAAAGTTTAATTTCAAGACATTTTAGTGCTTCTTCAACTGGAACATTAGTAAACAGTGATTTAACATCAGAAGAAGCCAGAATGGGACATAGGAGAATCTGAGAACACGCTTCCCTTCCTTGATATTCTTAAAATTCGCAATGAAACTGATTCCCTCTTTAGTGTTTACGCCATAACTTTCTCCACTCGTGCGCAAAATTAAAAGTATTTGCACACTGTATTGAATTTCTGAAGAACTGATTAACAGTTTTTAAAGAAAGTTAGTGTGAATATATATTTAAAACAGAGATAGAGATGTGTAATTCCTAAATCATTTTATGTACTCATGATTATATGTAAAGCTCACAGGTATTCAAAATACACGTTGTAGTGTCGAACTGAAAGTGAGTTTAATATGGAGTCTCACAACCACAGGTCACGCAGCGTGACAGCGTTATAATCATTATCATTATCATTATAAGGACACAACCCCGATATTCCTAGCCGGCGCCGGCCGTATGAATCAAAAATGGGACTGGCGAGAAAAAACAAATATAAGAAAAAGCAAATAAAGTCCAAAATCTGAGAGTCTGTGCCGAATTACAATTCTATCTTTGTTCGTATTCATAATTTGCACTATTGTCTCTGCAAAATCTTTCAAATCTTAATAGTTTCTTTTAAAATATTCCTTAAAATTCTTTCAATATTTCTCTTTTGCACTCCGGGTAAGCGTACATTCATCGACGAAGTGTTTGGCGTCCCCAAACTTATCACATATTTAAGCATTTACCATTATTCTGTAGATGGAACCGATTAAAATAAACCGGGAAACCCCCATGATTAGTCAATATCTGATTTACATCAGCATTATTTATAATATTGATCTTCTTGTTTAACTTTATGTTTTTCATTAACTCTTTTTTCTTATTAGACGACTCCCAGCAAAAAATCCATTTTGTATAAATCCAGTTTTCCATTTCAGCAATGGTCTTATTTCTTGAATCTTGGACACAAAATTATCGACCCATCCCCGAGTGCCGCCATTTGACAGCATACATGACAGATTGGAGTTGAGTATCCCCCTCTGGCAGTTGATTCCGCTCCTGCAGCAAGGCAGTTTTCAAAGTAGCGATGGTTCTCGGAGGATGATCCCAAGATGAAACTATCCTCACTGGTGTTTCGTATATGCTTTATAGTGATATATGTGACTAACATCTCCTAAAATGCCAACAATTCTCTTATTCCATCATCCATTTTTATCTGAAACCTTGTAAAATTTATGTAAATATTTTGAGAAACACGACGAAAGTTGTGAAGGAGTACAAGAACACAAATTCAACGAAGACCCTTAGTGCGGTTTTATCAACGTGACAGCTCCGCAGATACACGTATACTCTTATATTTTCGGTTCTGAAAATTCGCGTAATTCTTCGGCGGCTAATTAGTACCTTTACTTCAATATCCTTGGTATAATAGACATAACTTTCAAATTCTCTTAATTTTGCCCACAAGTGTCTGCTTGTTTTCTTAACCATGTCACGTCACCCAGCTAAGCAAACATAGCTTATTTTTACTGTTACGTATTTCGCGCTGTCAAAATTTGTTTTCAAAACGTTTGCTTGCTAATGAACTGAGTTATTTGAAATCAGTTGTCACTGACCGAGGATTTTCTCCTGTGTTGTTTGATGAAGCATTTAAAATTTTTGTATTGCTATCAAAGAAGACTTCAGCTGTTATTTAAATAAATAAATGGAAGGAATAAATAAATTCAATAACCTTGTCGTTTTTCCATTACGTTTATCTGGCTGTTACAAAACTGCACGGTGTCTCCGTGTGCGAGTTGAAATATAACGGCCAAATTAAAAGAGGGTTTTATGTTCCACATCAAAAGAAAGGTGAAATTAACAAGTCTTTGCTAACTAGTTATATGTTTAATCAAATTTCATTTTAAATCAAGTTTAATCAAATTTAACTAGGAAATTTAATCAGAATTTCGACTTTGGGTCAGCATAAATGATCCAGAAAGTGTCTTCCATCGGCGAATTAGATTTTCTTGAAGCTTTTCACACTCGC
This sequence comes from Stegodyphus mimosarum, assembly GCA_000611955.2. Taxonomy (NCBI): domain Eukaryota; kingdom Metazoa; phylum Arthropoda; class Arachnida; order Araneae; family Eresidae; genus Stegodyphus; species Stegodyphus mimosarum. The sequence goes on along the minus strand of KK120582.1, from coordinate 44,484 downwards.
AAAGACTTATGGCTTTAATTACAATCACGTCCTTCCTAACGCTTTTAAAGTTCCGTTAACTTAATGCTTCAATTTTTGTTAATATTTCTATTGAAATCCGGCGCTATATTGTGGTTCACGTTACTCCTTCTGCGTATAAATACAATCGTGGCATTCTTTTCTTTTCAAATTTCTCTGTTCCTGATAAAAAGGGACCTGAACTTATTTGCCCTCGAAATCGATAGAGTCTTCAAATTAGCCAATGCAAGTTTGTTGCTTTACCCAACCTATACGTACTGTCTAGTTTCTGCATTTTAAAAAGGTTAGCTTATTCAATTATGGCAAAGCACACGAGGGCTATCTGCCTAAAGGGAGGGATGCCTTCGTGGAGGACTTTCTAAGGGAAACTGGGTCGTATACACGTTACACATGGGGAAAACCACGAAAACGGCCATGCAGCCAGCCCGTTCGCGGGATTCGAACCTCGGACCAAACTACCAGTGTTCAGCGACTTTACCGCTCGACCGCTGGTGGGCCGCATTTTAAAAAGATAAACATTTTAAATTCTAAGCGCTACAGGGAGTATTTTAGAAAAAATATCCATCCAGTAAATAAATATAAAATACTCTTGGAAGTGTAAGTACTCAACTATAGTATCTGATTGTAATAGTTTTTGCATACTGTTGTAATGTTTCGGTATTATTTTATTTAGACATTTATTTGATTTTTTTCATTTAAGGAAATAGCTTTCCGGTTTATTTCCACGTGATAAATCTTATAACCGTATGTTTTGTATATATGCGAGTACTTTTTGTACAGAAATTTTACCACTGCTAAATTTGTTTATAAGCAAAATATAATTAGTAGGATATTATTTACGTATTGTTAGATTAAGAATATGTTGCCTTAAATCAAAGATTAATAAAATTATCTTGTAAACAGACTTTTTTAAATCATAAATAATTTAAATCAGGTTTTTTGAAATCTTTGACGGTTTATTTTCATAGTAGTTGACAGCTTTCTTCTTCTAGATATTATAAATATTAGAAGTTGCATAGAATTAATCGACCTTACACTCTTCCAGTTAATAAATGTTTCCTTAAAGTAACCGATTTAAGAGGAACTGAAAAGGCTTGAAAATGGAAATGAACCGCTAAAAATAAAATTAATGGCTAAGTAAATGACCAAGCTTTGGAACAGTGAGATGGTTTTTAGTTATTTTAATACTTCGAACTTTTTTTAAAATTTTGATGCGTAATATTATTTTACGAAGACCTACTTGATGCATTGTTTGAACGGCGCATTATATCACAACGTTCCTTATCGCTGTGTACGTGTTTAAAGAATTATTTTTATATTATATTCGATAGCAACATCATGTATGAAATTAAATTACATAATACTCATATTTATTCCATAATATTATTTAGTCAAAATTTATGGAGCATTCCCAGAATCATCACTGCAATTTATTATTTAAGTTATCAAAAAGATTTCACGTTATTTGAACTTTAAATTCAATAGTTCCTCATTAGAGAAAGCTTTCCTAACTTACATACAAATAAATTTTATTCGAATGCACTCATCTTCTAAAATAAAAGTTTATGTTGGCATAGTCTCATTAGAATTAGAATAAAAATGCTACTTTTGTATGTATAGTACTCTTAATATTTTTTTCTAAACAAACTACTCGTAAACAAAGCTTAAGTAAGAAATGAAATATTTTTAGGATTCAATAATTTACATTCTGAATTACAGAGAAAAGAATGACGAGGAAACTTGAAATTTAAATTGAGAAAAGTTCAAGTTCAAATTAAGATAGATGTTAAACAAACGCTTTCTGCGTTTCGCGAGGAACTGGAAAACATCTCAGTTCGATAAGAAGTATTTTGGTAAAGGAAGAAAAGAACACGTATTTACAATTAACGTCATTTCATGCTGAATGTTTCTGAACTTCGCAGTTTAATTTGAATCTCTGAAGCCTTGTTGAAATACGATTCCCATCAATAATGAACAAATATGAATATTTCTCGCTGCAAATAGCAAATAGATAAAAAATAATCTTTTATTCACGGAGTATTGTCTATACTTATCATCTTCTTTGCGTTTCTCTTAGAACTATTATTCGGAATACTCAATATTCGGAAAACTGCAAATGCTACAACAGAAATCTCGACAGAAATGATACTTTACATTGAAAAAAAAGGACATAGAAGAAAAATATGACTAAAATTTATTCCTAACTAACTGATGTTGCTGAAACTGAAGCCTTCAAACTTTTACTTTCTGTCTTACAGCACAGAAAGCAACTGCTTATTACTAACATGAAAAGGTTACTTTCATCTTTATTATATCTAGTATTCTAACCAGAAATAGTTTACTCTAAGACACCTTTTATTGTAAATCATTCAGTGTTTAGTATGCTAACTGGCAAGTTAATTGCTGTAATGACCGGTTAAACAGTCAAACTCTTCATCTAACTTCAAGTTCTGTCTTTTCTATGATTCTAATTTGGGTTTTCTGGAGAAAAATATCTTAGAAATGGGGATAGAACTTAGAAATGGGAAGTCTTAGAAATGGGAATCAACGGCATTACATCACTAAATTCAAAATCGTTTCTTCAATATCCAACGAAACATTACTACATTATTTTAGCTTCGTAATGATATTAGAATTCGTGGTATCAGTTTTAAAGTGCTTCTAGAATCCTGAACAGCTACTTGAAAACATTGTCAAAGAAAAATTGTCATTAAAAATATTGCCAGATTTAATTAACATCTCAAAATACTATTCTGGACGAATTCAGAAATCAAATTATGCTTTCCGGCATTCCAAATCCCTGCAGAAAATATTTGAGGAGTATTTTTGTTTTATGTATACAGTTTAAATCCGACTTCATCTTCGAAGTTATATTTATTGGAAAATTTTCTCCAGTAATCCTGATATTCTTAGAAGCATTGGCAGAATACCTCCTCTGCCATTTGTCAGAATCTAGCCATCGCATCGGTTCGAGTGACTGTATTTATTTCAAAACGTTGAATCTGTTAAATCATCTTTATAAGGGTTGACAAGTAGAGACAGCTGGACAGTAAATAGGTAATGCAAGAAAAGGATCTGTTTTTGGCCAAAGAATCTTAAGTCATTTCTTCAAATGACGTTTGCCCAAACTGGGATGTTGGATCGAATATTTGACACTTTGACTTCGTTAGCCTTACAACATGATCTATGTTGTTTGTGGAAGGCACTTTCAATTCTTAAGATGACTTCCTCTATGCAGAGTACACGAACAGCATTTCTAAATTTTACTCAAGTGAGGTAACACTTCCAGTAACTTTTGGGACACAGGGCATATAATTTAAGAAACCTCAATAAATAACTAAATTTACGATATGCACTTCAGTTTTTTAATTTAATCTTACCATTTTTTAAGAAAATATATAAACTTGAAGCTTACTCACGGAATTATTTGGATTTGTTTATAAACACAGTGTCTTTCAAACTGAATTAATAATTAACAGTGATGAAATTTGTTGATCTTATTTAAAGTTGGTAATGATAATTATCAACTATGGCATTTCTAGAAAAGCATCTTAGTTAAAAAGTACGAAACATATATCAAGATTAAAATTCCTCTTTACCAACTACAGAACAGATAATGCAGGGTTTCTAAAGTTAACGACTTATATAGTCATTCAACCATGAATAAATTTAAAAAGCAATAATTCTCTAAACGAATGCGAATTTAATTCAGAGTATTTCCTCTTATACAGTCCCTTTTGTTCTTCCTTTAATAAATTTCCGATTCATAAAAAGGAACTTTTCCATGGAATTTTTTACGCTTTACAGTTAAAAATAATAAAAGATTTAAATTCCTAGCTCACATTCCGGAACTAATTGGTAGCTAATTGTAACTGTTATCTTCTGCGGAAAAAAATAATAGACAAAAATTATGAACATGAAGAAAAAACTGAAATGAAATTTCCATTTTTTTCTAGAAATATTAACTTAGTCGAATTACTGAAGTATATTTTTATTCGGATAACTTATAATGAATAGATAAGCCGTGATTTTCTTTTCTTATCTTAAAATGGTAGTCTCTTTTTTACAGTTTAATTATTTATTTCTAAGTTAGTATTATTTTCTGTTCCTCGTTACACAATGCGCGTGCAAAAGCTATTATACTTAAATGTAAAAAGACCATGTGTTCGTAGTCTTTGTATTAAATTATAGTAGTGTGATAAATTGAAGTAGGTAATATAATAATATATTACGTTTTAAAGCAAAATTTATCATTTGGACTGTTAAATATTTCTTAAAATTAGAATTTTCGCTAACAATTTGCATCCACCATAAAGCAAAGTATGGTTGAATTACGCGTGATATTGCAGTTTATTTTCAACTATTTTTGATTTCCGAAGGCTATTTTTGATCCCCCGATAAATGCCTTTACTTCTGACAAATGAGATGAAAAAATGTTTGTGAATAGTTCATCACTGAATTGTACTGGTCAGCTTAGGGTCATTCTCCAATGCAATAGTTAAAATATCGAGCCGACACATCTAAAATACCGTTTTCGATTCTCGGGAAGGGAATTATCTATTTCAAACATTTCCAGATCATAATGTTTTCTTGTTCTTTGTAGCATTAGAAAGAGTTTTAAGTCGTCATTTTTAAACGTGTTAAAATGGGAAATATTTATATTTCAAGGTAAACTTTATGCGCCTTTCATTGAAGAATTCCTTGAAGAAAAGGAGGATGGAAGTGATCATGAACTTTTAGTTCACATGATACTGATACAGAAACTAATATAGATACTGAAAACGAGAGAATGACATAAATTGCTTTATTGGAAAAAAATTATCGGAAATAAAAAAGAAGAAAAAAGAAAAGAAAAAGAAGATGTAGTGTTTGCCTAGTGAAAAAGCACAGCAAAAAGAAAACGCGCTGCATCAAATGTGAAAAATATTTGCATTTGGAACGCACGACAACACTTTATTCAACGCGGTGCTAACATTTCTTGTTGCACTTTTTCTCTGCGTCTATAGTCTAATAAAGAAATAAGGTATATTTACATACAAAGTAAAGGTATATTTTTTCTCATGTTAATATATAATACGATTTTTTATTCCTTTCAGAAATTTTATTTCATAAAAGCACTTGGAAAAATTAAACGTTTTAATATGCATATTTGTTAAGGTTGATCATAAAATTTTTTATTGGCATAGATGCAACACAGAACTAAATATGTGATGAATTTTAAACTTATTATTTTTTAATTTATTTTACGCTATTCAGAAATGTTTCTGTGCTAAAAATTCATCAATGCTGAATGAAAATGACCAAGGAATTTTCAGCAAATATATATTTCCTGTTGTATGGTTGGATGATTTAATTTTGATTGTCTATTTTCTTTTAATTATTACACACTGGCACACACACACATACTAAGCACATTAAAGTTGTAATTTTACATAACCTTTTCTGTAATCTCCGATATATGTATATTCAGGGTGTTTGTTTATTTCATAGGCATCTGTAGCTCGATCTATTAGCCAGAATGCCACCAAGTTTGGTAGAGATACTTATGATGACACGGAAAAAACGATTTTGTAAAAAACATAATTTCGAAAGTTGCCTATAGGGGGACATTTAGCGCTGTTTTTATTTCCCATACTGAGAACTAGGCAAATCAATAACAAAGAAGAAATTTCTATACAACTCTGTTTTAATGCAGAAAATGAACTGCTCCAAAGGGTTACAGAGCTGATATTTCAGTGCATTACTATAAAATTTTGTTCAATAAAAGTGCTTCCACGCCGAGGGCGTAGACCTCTTACAAGGTATGACCAAAATCTCTTGGATCATTTGCCTCCTGTGCGCAATTTTCTTGAAGGCAGACGTAATATGTCACCAGAAATGCTCGGCCTAGTCTGTGATATTTTGTTTGTAGAAATCGGAACTCGACCTAAATAGACCTTGAACTTAAAATAACACCAAAGGTGAACAGGTGAGGGCAGGTCCGGATACCCGGGTGGCTTATACAGACTGATTGAATGTTGCCCTGCTCTCGCAACTGTCTAGAGCAGCACTCACCGTGCTCTAAAAGGCCGTAATTAGAGTTCGTTGAATTTTCATTCTATGTAGTCATGCAGACCACAAAGGGAAAAGTCACGTGGTGCTAGATCTGGAGAGATAAATGGCTAGTGAAAAAGTTCCCTTATGAATCTTTTTTCTGTAAAGTGATGGAGCAAAAGTTGCTGTACCGGTAAAATAACGTGCAGTGGTGCTGCATCTTACATGAAAGCTTTTGGAAACAGTCTCTGCTGAAGTTGTGGAATGGCAAAACTAATCAGCTTATCATGATACTTTGCCATGGTAACGGTACAGATGTATTGTTTTGTTAGAGTAATATTTTGAAAAAAGAATCGTCCACTGATGAAATCTACTCTGAAGCCACATCTACTGTGATTTTTAGCGAACGTAATGGAATTTCCTCAGCTGCATGGAATTGTTCGGATACCCAATTTCCAGAATTGTGAGTTAACAGACTAAGATTAGATTCACCTTCCTGTAGAATTCTCAAAGGCCAAGCAATATCGACTTCTATCCTGACAAGAAATGTCAGAGCAAATGTCACCCAGTTATTGTAATCGTTGTAGTATAATTAATGTACACGGTTTATCTTGAATGGGTAGGAGTAGAGGATTTTCCGCAAGATTTGCTAAACCTTTGAAAGATGAAATCGAATTGTCGCGCTATTCTCCGTCACTGCTACTTCTAGCAATGAATGGTCCTATGGTTGCTGTCAACGATTTCAGTTGAAACATCAGTAATTATCTGTTCCGATACCCACCTCTACCAAACCGAACTGCTAAGGATCATGTTTCTTCAGTTATCTGAATTACGTGCTGCAGTGCATTAATTGGATAGAAGGCATTTACATAGGTTGTTAAGCGGGTTGTTACGTTATGTGCTTGCACTCAAAATTACTTCGTGATTATTCGTGTTTCATATTTATCTCCTAAAAATATTTCAAAATTGTTTACAATCATTCAAAATTGTAAAAATTAAAATACATTAAATTTTGATAAACTTCTAGAACTAAAATGGCTGCCCAATTTTAAAATTAATTACGTAATGGGTTCATCATTACTAAAAATTAATTTTACAAAGCATAAAAGTGATAATACTAAAAATTGTAAGGTTTTAGTTAAACTAACAAAGTTTTATTTAAATTTGCCTTTTTCTATCTGTTCTTATTTCAACTTCCTGTTAGAATAAGCGTGAGTTTCAGCTTTATGCTAATTTGAAGTGGAGCCAAGTTCTACTTAAACGAGAGGTAGGAACCTCTCAGTGTGAGAGAGCTTTTAGTCTCAGATCACTGTTACTCTGTTCAACGTTCGCCTGAACAGCTAGTATTTAAATTCTAAGCCGTAGCGCTGTTAAGTTATTACTCATTGAGGTAATTCGAAGTGCGTCAGTATTAGTTAAATCTTGCTACGCACTAAATTTGATTGTACTTACTGCCACTACTTGCTAAATTTAGTTTAGAGGCCAACTCTGTGAGCAACGACTACTTAATTTCTATTTAGCTTTAGTTTAAATTAATTTGATTGCTCATTTTAGACCCAAGTGCGGTCTTTATTTTCTGTATCCCTCCCGAGTTGGGAAGTGGCTGTACATAATTGTGGTTTAATAAAAAAGGATTTTAATTCCCTCTGAAGTGCAGTTCTTCTACCACTTATTTACAGTATTCTACCACAGAACATAGCTGCATTCAGCTCCCTGTTCCAAGACCAGGATTTAGTTACTTTCACGAAGATGTTTGCCAAGAATATGTATCGAACACTCAGTCCTGACAAAATAAGCTTCACAAAGCAAAAATAATTTAATTCGCTATCACTTTCTGAAAAATACATTTGCAGATATAATATTTAACATAATGGAAATAATTAATTTGCAGTTTTCAGTTCAGTGATAATGATAAATATTTCAGCTGAATTAATTAGCCGAGCAGTTATACAATTTTTTTGTAAAACATTAAGTACATTCTGGTTTATGGGAAATTTTAAAAGCCATTTTTCAAATGAACCCTTAAAATTTACAGTTGTTAAATCATTCAAAGTAAATGTTTAGGTCATTATATTTTTGCTTTTTTGTCACTAGTTTCTATGCTTCAGCAATTTCAGTAAAAGAAATAAAAACATTTTAAAGATGATAATCTATTAAAATATAATCAAAGCATTAAAATCATAATTTTTTATGTTTTACTATAAAACATTTTATAATGTGTTAGTTTCGAATTAAAGCATGTATAAAAGCACTTTTTTATGTTTTACTTAACGTGTTTCTCTCCTGTTTACATTAAAAGCAAATTTAAACAGACAGTAGAAGAGCACATTTGTAATGTAAAGGTTTATAATGGCTGAAAGTCGAAAAACCAATATATCATATTTTCTATTAGTTTAATGGTAATTTTTTCTCAGTACAGTAGAAGAAATATAGACACCAACTGAAAACATTTCTTTCAGAGATTTTTTTTTCCTTTTACATTGATGAAGAAAGCATTTAGAATCGTGATATTAGACGTTGAACTATGAACATAAGCGAAATTTCATCATGCATTTTTAACACACTTCAAAAGACCCCTGTAAGCAGTCGAACATTTAGTATAGATTATATTATTATTATAAAATCATTAGTTTTTTTTATGCTGGAAAAGTGAAAAATGGACAATGCCTTCACCGGGACTCGAACCTGGACCTCTCAAATACACGTTGAGTGTGCTAACGATTACACAATGATGGCATGCAGATGACAGCTGAAAGCGGGTTCGGACACCCGGGCGGCTTACGTAGACTAATCGGGCATTGTCCAGATCCCGCAACTATTTAGTGCAACGTCCCCGGCGCCCCACAAGGAACACATGGGGAGCTTAGTAAGATGCTACATATGCTGATGAAGATATTAGACCATACATTTTACACATTGCTACAAGATACTATGCAGACACGTATAGCAAATACTAATGCAAGACATTACGCAGATATACAGATACTAACGTAGCTACGCAGATACGATAAAATACGAAAGAAAGCATGTATACAGATACTAATTGCACTATTACACAGATATTAAATACGAAGATACAAATATTAAACTGCACTATATAAACTATACAGATATTAAACATACTATCCAGACTTTTAATACCAATGCAGATACGGATACTAAATACCAATACAAGACAGTATGCAGACACATAGGGTCTAAATGACATATAGGGCCATGAAGGCATGCAGAAACGAGGGAGAAAATACCTTATATACTTGTGTGGGTCAGGCTGCGCTGACATCTGGTTCCTTATA
>KK120582.1:5583-31662 GCA_000611955.2 Stegodyphus mimosarum | reverse complement strand
CATTTGTTTACATTTGAAACTCTTAGAATACCAAATGGCCCACCAGCGGCCGAGCGGCAAAGGCGCTGAACACTGGTAGTTCGGTCCGAGGTTCGAATCCCGCGAAAGGGCTGGCTGCATGGGCGTTTTCGTGGTTTTCCCCATGTGTAACGTGTATACGAGCCAGTTTCCCTTAAAAAGTCCTCCACGAAAACATCCCTCCCCTTAGGCAGATAGCCTTCGTGTGCTTTGCCATAATTGAATAACCTAACCTAACCTTTACCAAATATGCAAAGAAACTAATAACTATTATATTAAAATTTCCATTTATATTTCATAATTTTAAAACCTTTATAAGTATAGATTCTGAAGAAGTTATTAAGTAAAATATTTTAAGCTAACCATTTGGTACCAGTATATAATAAATTCTAAGATAAAATACTGTCGCGAGTGTCGCATTTCATATACGTCCGATGGATGAAGAAGGTATATAATGATACAAACTTGATCTGTAACTCAAAGAAATAAAAGTTTATTACAACTAAATTAAACTTCAAATGCTGCTCAGAGGCTAGGAAACTAAAATTCAAATTCCCCTCCCTGAAACAGATATAAATAGTACACAGTCAGACCAGATCATATGCAAAATAATCTGCATAGGAAAATTAAACACTTCGCAGCTCAAAATGTCGAAACCGAACTGCGAATTCGATTATATGCAGCATAATCTGGAAAACACGAAGTATGTTAATTCCAAAACTGTAATGATTAAACGTTAAAGTAACTCATTAAATCACAGTTACAATTGCTGCTTACTTTTCTCCTCAGTGAATTCTCCACTCGGAGGGGGCAGAGGGCAAAGGATTCCCAGAAAGTTCTGAAAGAGAATTTTCAAACTGCTTCTCTCCTTATATTCTTTTTTTCCTTGAATGCTCCCACATGTCCCTAATTTGTCGTGAAGTAATCAAATGTTACCAACTGATGATAAAGTTTGTTGCCGGGTCATTTTAATAGCCGATAACTTAGATTCTGCTTGTGCTATATTAAAATTTTAACTATGTTCTGCTCAGAATCATGCATATAAGCAAACAATTTATTAATTACATACAAATGCAGTTGCAACCGAATTAAACATAAACTAAAGTTTAACAGAAATGAACGGAAACCGATGGTGAAATAAGACACAAAATAATAGAAAATGAAAAATAGTTGGTATACTACAAAGTAGAAACAAAAACGCATTATGCAAAAATACGTTCACAAAATTCCAACAATATATATCTTTATTTTGAATATTTTGTTTTTAGTTTGACAATGTTCAGACCCTTTTTTACTGACTTGCAGTTAAAAATAACTTGTGGCAAAAATTCATTCAAAGAGATATATTTTAATATTTGTATTACTCTAAAAAGTATTGCGTGAGGTTTTGGGAACGAGAAATGTGTTATTTTTATCGAAGTTTATTCTTTTACACGTGATAACAGATATAAGATATAAAAGATAACAGATGATCTTACTGAATATTTAAAACTTTAAAAAGTCTTCATTTCCTACATTCAGATTAATATTTTTCTAACCTCTAAAAATGTGCAAAAATAATAACTAATTTATTATTACATATTTTTATAAGTATTGCATTGTTTCCATTTTTCTTTTTTCCGTGTCATAAAAAATTAAAGTCTAAATAAAATAATTAATTTTTGAATATAATTTAATATTTCAAAATAAAATGTAACGCTCAGTTATATTAATCTTAATTATTAAATTAATAAATAATTCTTATATGATTAAATAATTTTGTAATGTTAGACCAAATCGCTCCTGAGCAAACGCCTTATTAAGCACTTGCATAAAAAAATTTCATACACTTTTCCTTGAAGCCTTCCTTTCACTTAGCTCTCGGGAACATTATTATATTGTATTTAATTAGTGTTATGAATCTAAAGTTAAGCAAAAAGCAAACCTCAGGCAGCTGTAGATTTTTATGTATGTGTAATATTTGAAAATTTCGAAGATGATTGACAAAGGTCACACTTTTTCAAGAGAAGAAAAATGTGCTTCCAAGAAAAGTAAACCTATGTCAGTCGCTCTCTAAATCGACGGAGATTTATATAACATCTGCGCTAATCTATAATTGTCTATTTCATTCGTGTTACATTTCGTGACTTTTTTTCCAATAGAAGTTTCATCCAGTTAATATGAAACAAGTCAAGAAAATTGTTTTATAAATTACCAAGCTGCTAATTACAGTTCCTGTCAAATCCAAATGAGGAACTCTGCCAAAATGTGATTGCAAACCTTATTTATAATGAAAATCCCCCCCCTTTACGGTGCTGGTAATTCTAGCATAGGTTACTTAGATAGGGCTTGACTGCGCGTAATCGGCTTATACAAAGCTTTACTTGTCATTGTTTCCTCACGGCAAACTAAACTATCTGCTTACATTTATGAAAGGGGTGCCAGTATTTTAACTCACTACAGTTAACTTCGCAGTACTTAGTGCAGACTAAAGCAATTTTGCAGCCTTGCACGCAAGGGGATAATATCGCTTTTGTCTTATCTTAAGAAGAAATTATCCAACAAACGGGAAAAGTGTATTTCTCGTTTGCGGAAAATGGCTGTCTCTGAAAGTAATATATTATCCAAACGTTACATTATCCAAAATATAAATTAATAATTAATATATTATCCAAAAGTAATATATTGCAGTAAGAAAAATATTTGCCAAATTAAAACTCACCTATCATTAGTGCATCTAAACATACACATACAAACTGAATGAATTCATAAATAAAATTCATATTTGTTGATCCTGCATCTTCGATATTTTTCATTTCACTTTCCTGTTTTAAAGTAACGTGCTTGAACATCCGCTTGCTAAATGGCTCCCTGCTTAGTGAGATTCACATAGTTTATCGCTGGTCTCAATTCATACCAAAAATTATAAAATGCCAAGTCTAAATGTAAGAAAATAAATGACCGGTCTATGTTATTCTTTGAGATGAAATTCGAATTCCAATGTTTTAATTCCTAGTGCTTTTTTATTTATTTTTTCATCTTAGAAAACTGTGTGCAATACTCAAAAGTGTGTTTCGTAACACTGTTGCTGTTTTGTAAACAATGCAATCAGCTTCTTCAACGCATAGCACTCGTTTTTAGATCTTTTTCGCAATAGTATTTGGAATGAGATTCTACGGTGCATATTGTACAATAAACTGCAAATATTCAAAGCTGTCATTCTGTTATCTTCCCGTTTTATCTTCCCAAGCAGTAACCAGAAAAAAATCAAAGCTATTTCTATCTCATTGAGGAATTTTTCGTTTTCTCTACTATTGTGATCGTAATTTATTTGACATTCGTAATTTTAATTCAACAGTTTCATTGCAGGAAGTGAGGCAGTATAAAAAGAAGAAGTTGCGGAAATCTTAAAGTGATTTCTTTGAATACACTGTCCAATGCAAAGCAGAAGCAATTTTTCCTCAATTTAGACTGTTCAAAATACCGTGATTTTTCATCTCAGCGGACCGAGTCATTAAGATCGCTGAATAGGAATAGGTCTAGCTGGTTTCAAATCCCAAAGAAAGGTTTGGTTGCATAGTTTATCGTATGTGTAGCGAAGGATATGTAAAGTTGCATTCACGCATGTTTTGAATATGAATCTTGCATTAAGTAAGATAGTGTCTTTTCGTAACATGACTATAAGCCAATTTCCAGTTTCTAAACCTTTAGTTCTCCTCTAAGGCATACCTTCCTTTAAGCAAAAAACAATAATAAGTTTAGCTAAATTCCAATAAATCCCAACTCTTTCTCCTTAAAAACAATTCATATTACTAACAGTGGTAAAATTCTGTTCCATGTTAGCTGAAAGATACCACAGCAAAAAGTGCGCCAGGCAGGAACGAACAGCTTCCTTCTAGCTGCAACACTGATGTACAAACAGAAACTTAGTTGGTTTGAAAACATCTCTTATCGAATGATCACTTTATAATTGCAAGTTAATTCGATTTAAGAAACCAAACCAAGATTTAGATTCCATGAATTTCTTTGTAATGATATTTTTACGTAACAAAGTTGTATAACAAACCAAATTTTTTATTTGAAATTCAATTTGCAGACACATGATTATTGACTGTTAATCCTAATGCCTAGGATTAACAGAGAGCACATTTTAAGAAATGATGATGCATAAACACAAAGAAATAATAAGTAAAAATTATTGCACATTCGATAATTTCATTTAACTTCCAGTTCTAAATCATTAATAAAATCAGCTAGCAGAATCGTGTTTAGGTATTTTTTCACCTGACGTCCCCTGTATGCATTTATAGTAAATGTAATCTTTGTAATTTTATATTCAATAAAATTAGCTGTGCTAAATGCTACCAACACTTTTATAATATTTGTAACCCTAATTTTATATGTTCAAGAAACTAATACGTGTAATAATTTATAATTTTTAAATGAAAACATTAAAAATGAACCATTTTGATAAATAGCTCATAACAGTGAAATAATGTAAAACGTATATTATTTTATTTTTGCAGAAACTGAAATAAATGTCCTTAAGACGCTACTAGAGTGAAAAGTGAGTTATCCATCCAGTTTGAATTAAGCTGACAAAACTCTGCGAAGGTTAAAATTACCTATTTATTAAACCTTTAAATTAAATAGTAGGCATCATATGTGTCTATAAACAGAAAACGCTGTCACTTTTGGCTATTTGAAAAACCTATTTTGAAATTCAACTTCAAGTAACGTAGTCGGAGACTACACAAAATGATCTACTTATGATATATGCTCAAAATGGTTTTTATGGCTTATATGACGCGTGTTAACCTCGGCTGACAAAATGGCAAAAACCAGAACAAGCTGTGACAGAGCTTACGACAGAAAGTAAACTGCAAGGAAGGCTACCAAAAGTTCTAACACTGAAACATTCAACATCCTTGACCTAAAAATTCTAACAAATAATTTGCGCTTTGGTGATGACTACAGAAAGAAGAAATCATAATAAAGACTTAAATTATAGTAATTCGTTAATGAACATAAAATCCTTATCTGTTCATGTTTGTAACTTAATTTTTCTTTCATTTAGCAAAGTAAATCGAATATTTTTTTTTCAAAACCTATTTGATTATTTATTTTATATTCTATAAAAAATAGTGACATTTAAAGCCAAAAGAAAATTTGGCCTTTTTGATTATTATCATTTTAAGTTGTCCGAGTCTTCTTTCACCCTAACAATAATAACTGTCAAAGTAAAAAATATGTTGAACACAACTTCGAACACAGATATGATGAAGCTAAATTATGTTCCTGAATTAGCTACTGATTTTGGTTTATAAATTAGAATTATTGAAATAGTATAGTTTCTAAAACTAGATATTTGTAATGGAATATCTGAAGCATTAATATCAATTGGAATTTAAATTCTAAGTTAGAAGCTGTTCTTTTTAAAATACATGAACTTCCGTCTCCTTAGGCACATAGTACTCTTGTGCTTTACCAAATTCAACCTAAACTAACCTTTAAAATACCTAAATCCAATGACATATATTTCGCAATTTATAGAAACTGGAAACCGAAACCTATATCGGGTAATTTTTTATACATTAATTTAAATTCTGAAATTATAATATCATTCCTTTCATTTCTGCTATGAAAAATAGTTTTCTAGAAACATGTTTCTTTTTAATCAGTTGACTTTTGACGATCTGATTTATGAAAGTTTCTTTTTAACTATGATTTAAGTTAAAGTTTCCCATTTTAAGGAAGTTTTTTCCTCATTTTCGTTTTTCCTTCAAGGACTTTCTAAGCGAAGGTCACTCTTATTTACGTAAAACGTGAGGGAAATAACCAAAACATGAAATCAGCCGAAATTCGAAATTAGATTAATCTCCTTGTTAAATGTGCAGCTTTACGTATGTTTATATTTTTTAAAGCTTTACTTACTTCTGCAAAACTTTACTTACTTTTCGTTTACCTACAGTATTAAATTACACTGGAGGAAAAAAAACAGTAATATATCTCCCGTTCTACTGGCTCGATTGACGAAATTCAACTTGCGTTTTTCATGTCTCGAAAGCGCAACTTAGGATATGTATTAGATTTATATTTTGCATTGTTCTAATATACGTTTTTTGACAAATGATCGGACATTTTCTGAAATGGCATTCCAATTTGTTTCCATATTTCGATTCTACGACTCAAATTATGCCAAACAGCCAAGTTTTGTAAAAATTGCACGAGTAGTTTTTAAAAAATTAGCTTTCAAAATTTTAGTTCCTCACTTTAATTGAGTTTGATATATATTTGTTACTATATCTTTTTTTAATAAACTTATTTGATTCTTCCTTTTACATTTCGAAATTTAGGTTCATTCCGATAAAATTCGCCCATTTGTATTATTTATTTTTAATATTTGTATTTTCAAACAATTTTTATAAATTTTTCTAAAAATAATTTTCAATTATAATCTATAAAATTTTTAACGTCATCTTAAAGTAGATGTATTTCTACTCAGCTGGAAAAAATCACGAGTTCTTTTATTCAAACTTTTCTACGAATATGTGAATTTGCGTTTTGAAATTTGGCATATATGTTACAAACGATAATAACGCCAAATCTGGTTTACGCACTTTGTTAAAATTATTAGAAAGTATGAAAAATGACTTTTTTCCCGCTTGTCTACAATGAAAAAAGGGAAAGAAAATAGGTTGCCATAAATTAAGATGATCGCCAAAGGAATTATTCTTGGCGCAACTGAAAAAAATTGCGCCAAGATAAATTTTTAAATTTCTTCGTAAAGTTCACACTAGATTTCACAAAATTTTAATATTTGGGCATAATTTGAGTCTTTGAATCGAAATATAAAAAAATGTTTTAAGAAGTTAAAAAATAGTCGAATATTTGCACTAAATCTAATTTTGTGCTGTTGAATCATCGCAGGACAGAAATGGACTATTTTTAAGATATCAAAATAATGAAAAAGCAAATAAACGTGACTCAGATTAATAATCTAATTGAACTCTACAATTCAAGATCATTTGCTTTACAAGAAAGCTTTTGTGTGTTTTACCGTATTCCGTTTAACGTAAATGAAGACAGAAAAGCATACAATGTTATCAGCCAAGCGTAAGAGTAATTTGTTTGAAAGGTTTCCGAGAGAAACTAGTTCGTATTTACGCGGCGCATGGGGAAAATATAAAAACACACTCGTCACACACTGTTCGTCAGACTCAATTATAGTCAAACTACCAATGTTCAGCTTTTGTATTTACATGGACATTAGTGAGAATTTCACGTACATAATACACAGGAAAAACACAATAACATGTTAAAGTTTCTTTATGACTTTTACAGACTAGAAGACAAGTAACAGAATCAAAAACAAATATTCATTCTTCTCTATATTTTGGAATTCATTCAAAGAAACGGTAACACAAAATCGTTTAGCGAGACCTTTTAGTTATTACCTAATATATATAACAAACAAACCGCTGTAAAAGCAATTAACTCTGTTCTAATCTTCTCGAATAGTTAGATCGATTGACAAGGTGAGCGCTGGTACTGAGTCCGGAATTATACCTTTAGATTTACAGATAGTGCATATCATCTCAATGCCCATTGCGTCTTTTTATTCGTTATTTATTTTGTTTGCGCTTTGAATTCGAAATGAAAATAAAGTGCGAGTTCTATTGCAAATTTATTGGTATCAGTTCTATCACGATATTGAACTAATTTCATCAGAACAGTGTCAGTGAAATAATATAATTTTTTGTATTCCACATTTTGTTATTTGTGTTTTGGCTAATCTGGCTTAGCTGAGTTAATCAGAACAAATTCACGAATTTTACCGTAGCAAGGAGGAATTTGCATCTGTTACTGTCATGAGTCTTGAGCACTGTGCTAGCAAGCTCCGAGCACAACGTTGCCCAACTCCGCCCCAATTTTGAATAACAGCATCCCGAGAGACAGGCCCGACATCTACTCCCCTTCTTCCTTTACCTTTAAAACCACCCCAAAGTACTTTCGGCTCGCCGTATTTTGAGTATTGCTCGCCATACCTAACTGCATTATACATTTAACAAACATCAATGTTTTCTCCGAGATTCGAAACCGGGCCAATTGTTAGGACAATCAGTCTCACTAACAACTATAATGTCGGCGAATCACATTCTAATACGTATGTTATTAAAGCCAGATGATGGCTAATTTTATTTACACGCTTTTAACATTCTTTTGGATTAACCATAGCAATTAAACGATCAACTTTAGTAGAAAGTATTTATAAATTTTGTAATATTCAATAAATGCATCCTTTAGAAATTAACTAGGATGTAGATGATTAATTCAAACAATTATTTGAAAATTTATTTATGTACAAAAGATCCGTAACAGTTTGAAGCCTAAGCACTTAAAATTATTAGAAATAGTTTCCGAAATTAAAGAAGAATCGACATTGTATCGCTTGTATGCTTAGTTGAGCGGCACATGTGTGACTTCGTATATCGTATTAAAGTTGCGTGATTAATCAGACACGAAGCTTTCTCACAAATACTTTGTGCATACACAGACTAATTAATTAAGGGAAGCATAATCTAATTTTCCTTCAACATATCAATTTTTCCATACATGTTGCAAAGTGCTGCAATTATTATAAGTATTTTTAGAAGTATTAAGTCAATATTCTCATGTTCTTTTTTATTACAATATTGGATTAAGTGATTTTATTTATTTTCTTTTTGTTCACATGTTTTAAGCGAATTAAACAAATTATGTAATTTACCTTTTTAAAAAAACTTCAAAAGAGTAGTGATTTACCTGATTTTCCCTCTTCCAGTCTATGGCAGCAAACTCTTCCCTAGCAAATATCCTATAACTTCAAGAGCTGTATGAATAGATCTGTATGTCAATCAATCCTGCATCCTACAGCGCGTAGATGAGTCTAGTGGCAGCAAATTAATAGCTATAAAGACACGTCTAACCAGCAATAAATGCTAAGCCGAAGCTTGCGTTACAACCACGCGCAGAGATTTCCCAGACTCTCTAACTTTCGCTACTAGAACATCGATATTTAAACTTTTTCTCCCACTGGTAGAATTTGCATTCCTTACGCGCGCTACCAAATTTAAATATTCTGGCACTGGCAATCAGGGGAATGAAGGCTTATGGGAAAGTAACTTAAAATTAAATTTAACTGATTATTTAAAATAAATATAAATATCTACAGGCTTTTTTTCTTAACCTAACCAAAAAATTCTACTAATGTCAAAACCACTTTTCAGGTCTTTTCCACACATACAACGCACATCAAGTTTTGAGCTTCCAGTTACAGGATCTCTTTTAAGCTACTTTCCATGCAAGTGCTCATCATAGTGCAATGCATCGTCGGAAGTACAAGAACCTCATATATAAGACGAATTTGTTCTCACAAATCTGTACAAACATTAATGCTTGAAAAATACTGAACCTTAAAAAAACATCTAACTTACAGAAAGTTTGAGTGAAGAACAGCACCTGTTGATTCCACGGTAAAGCACTTGCCTACTACCAGCTATCAATAAACTATTTCAGCAGCGGAAAAATAAATGGCTTAAACATACTCATAACAGGTGACAATGCCCCCTTCAAGTTTCAGACTTTGCTCAAAATTCCTTATGTGAAAGATTTCATGCAAGAATATTTATACAGGAATATTTCATACAGGAATATACAGGAATATTTTATATATGAATTTCATACAGGCTGAACAGGAATTGAGCTTCAGTCTAATCACTTTTCTAAACCATTTTTGCATGAACAAACTGTATGATAAGCACTTGTATATTCGTAAAATAAATTCAAACTGAATCTTATGACTCAAAATCTTGCTCATTCTTTGAGTTAAGCATTTTATGCTTAACGAAGGAACAACACATTTGTTAAATAATTTATGGCTAAATTTATTATAAAAACAAAACCGTGTATTATTAAAGATGAAAATGTAATTTTTGCAGCCAAATAAACGTGTTAAATAATATGTGTAATTATTCAAATTGCTATTAACTCAACAGAACTGTTTAATCCTATGTTTTTACCCATCAGAGGTTTTAACACTTATCTAAATTTTGTATTAATCATTCCTTTATATGAGGTTTTACTTACAAAAATCAGAAACTTAATTTTTTTTTCTTATTATATATGGCATTGGTCTTTGAGCTCTAAAATGACATTTTAAAGCATTGGAAAGACATATTACCTCTCCTCTGTCTAACACAATCGTTCGATTTAAATGCACAATAATGAACTTAAGACCCTGTTAATAGGAAACATTAATAAATTCCTTTTTTTTAAAATAGTGTCAAATTTTCTTTCTCATGGTGTCGTTCGGTCTTACTACTCCAGAACTACATGCTAAAGCCTTACAAATTTTATTTGGGGTTTAATTATGATTTTGTAATCAAGTCTCTGAAAATCATTCGCTTTGCATGTGCAGACCAAACTAAGTTTTATGTAATTATCCAATAGCTAAACTGCTCCATGTTACAAAATATTACCACTTATGAAATTAGAACATTTCGAACTTATGACGTATCGAGTTCTACGTTAATTATTTGCGTTCAGCTGGTAATATGTTTAAATGTTATTAATTATGTGTATTAGTAATCCACTTATGAAGGTAACTTTAGTAATATATATTGCTTCGAAGTACTCTTTCAATTATATAATTATTTGTTCCAATAAATAATGTCCTAATACATAATTTGCAAACACAAAGTTTTCTAAAGTAGATTAAGCATGCCGAAATATCACTTTCACCTTTCGATGCGTGCTTTGTACGAAATTGTGGAACCATGAGCGAGTAACTGAGTAGTTTAACTAGTTAGTTCAATAAGTCTTGCTTAATGTTAATAAATGATAATGGAGATATATTGAATCAAGAAAGTGTCAGATATCTCATCACATTCAAACAGGTTTTCTGTAATAATTTAATACTGCCAATGATATGAATTAGATTATTAGTAAATTATTATGAGGATAATCATGAAAGCCAAACTAATAACAAGGAATTACATTTCGTAAATGAAAACCTCTAAGAGAAATGATACTATTATTACTTATCAAAAGATTATTAATGTTTAAAAGTGTATACATATAAACATTTAACATCAAAAATAAATTTTGTCTTCTGGAATATCACTGAAAATGAAATTTGAAATATATATGCAAAAGGTACTGTAAAAATTCTTATTGCATTTAAGAGTTAAAACAGCATATTCAAGATTTTCATTTCATGTATGCTGACACCAAGCACAGTTTCATCATTTCAAGAGTTTTAATCATCATCTTTATCTTATATTGAATATTTATTTAAAAAAATAAAAGACTTTCGAATTCTATAGAACAAGCATAATGAACCAATAAATAAAGGCACAACAAAAGAAATAGAAAAATTCAGTGCAAAACATTTTCCAAGAAAGGTTGAAAACATACTGTAAGTATTAAAACATAATTCCTAAATTTGGAACAACAGCCGTAACTTTGTACTTTAAATTAGCTTAAATATTAGAGCAGTAACTAGAACATTTGCAATTTATTTATCATTCTCCATTCGTATATGTGTAATGTTTTGGTAATTTTTCTAGGATTACTTTAGGTTCTGATATTTTACAGCGTTTGCAGATAGATCCATGAACAAAGGCTTTCGCAGTTTACTTACAACAATAAACGTCCATAAGAAAAACAATAAAATTCAGTTAAAATACATGTCCTTATTTATTATTAAAAGAATTTTCATTAAGCGAAGTTGTAAACGTGGTCGTAAATGGTATTCCGGTGAGACATGTACTCGTTTATATTCCTTTCGTTTTTGGAAACCGTGACTTTTCAGATCAAAACTTAAGCTACTGCTTGTTTCAATGTAAAGAAGAGCATCCTTTTAAATGGACTCACGTCGATGATAACGAGCATATCTTTTATACATTAGTGCCCAGGGATTTCTAAGCTGTCATTTAACGAGCAAAATGAAAAAGCGCATATTTCTCCTCCAATGAAATCGGGGATGCTATCATTCAGAAGCAATTTTGTTTGAAACTAAATACTATTTAGATACTTAGATGGAAATTCGTAATGTATTTAAATTGGTTAGCTGAACATGATATATTCATTCACATGGTTAGTTATAAACAAATAAAATATTCTTCATCAGCTCTATGTGTGCATTTTTCCTCTATCTGTTCCTGTTTTGAAACTAAAACTTTTAATCACAAGTTGATTTGTTTATTGATATCATTACTTACGTCTATGAAACTATAAAAATGGTTCTAGTGGCGCCCGTATTAACACCCTGGGGTCGATGATATTTTAAAAGGGTCAGTATGATTAAGAGGTCGATTGAGAGTCGATAGCCGAATGTGTATCAGTAGCTGATAGGCATAATCAATATCTCATTGACAACAAGAAATCATTAACAAAATAGGTAATTAATTGTTTATTGATATAAAACTGTATTATGTAGTTGTGAAGAATTTGTATAAAGTAAGTATGCTGAAGGAAATACATTAAAATTATTTAAATATACTTTAAAAATCAGTAATTCTTTTTTAAAATATATAAATGTTTTACTCAATAAATGGAATAGAAAAACGTAAAACGCACGAAAACGCAATAAATAATGCAAAGAACGCATAACTAGAGTGGTTAACAAGAAACAGCTTGAATACTTTTGAACAAGGTGTATTTAAAACTTAAATTAATCAATATTATGCCAAATATTACGAATACCGCATTAATACATCAAGCGCAGCCATAACATTAATCAAAATAGAATTTTTGTACAGTTAAAATCTGCAATGTTGTTTCCAAAATTTGTTTACATTTGAAGTATTAAAAAATAATACAAAAAATAATAAAAAGAAAATCTAATAAACTTATTTGAAAGAGAAAAGCTTTAGTTGACATTCGCAATCTAACTGCATAAGACCTTTTCTCCCTCATTCCGACCTTCTTTTGCGGTGTAACGGTAACATACTCAGCGCGTCTTCGAGAGGTTCAGTTCAAGTGCTGAAGACGGCTTCGAAAATGTTTCTAGTTTCCTGCTTCCAAAAAACCTATTGACTATGTTATCTTAAAGTTAGTTAAGTGCAATTATTTGTATTACGATATTGTATGTTGTATATTATAGTGAAAAATGTAAGGGGGATCGATGAAGAAAAGGATTCATTTAAAAGGGTTCGATGCATTGAAAAAACTGGGTATGGCTATACTATAACGTTAAATGGGTATATCTTTCCTGTACACAAAAAACAGTGTACTCTTTCGGGCAGTCATTTCTGATGTAAATTTTTCTCATTTCCAGTCTTAAAATTTATCTATAGATATATTGTCGAATATGTATAGTGTCAACTATGAATGGAATAAACTAAAAAGCTATAAATATGGGTATGTTTCTTAATCACTGAAATGTAGGGAACACATTTGCTGTTTTTCCAAAATGAGTATCCGAGGAAACACAGCCAAGATATACGAAACATGCATTTATATCGATATAAATGTTCTTAAACTTCGTAAAAATGCTCGAAAATTTGAACCAAAAAGAAGTTGAAAAATGTGTCAGAAATTTTAACCCTACAGATTGAACTCATAATGTAGCAATGTGAAATTTAAAGAAAAAACTTAACCGTATTATTTATGATCTACAAAATGCTCATATCAGAGTTCATGTGTGTGGTTTTAGAATTCAGTGATGACTTCTCGAAGGCGCCATAAAACTGTTCAGTGTGACAAAAAGCAAATACTGGTAAGTCAGAGGAAGGAAAATCACTGATTGGCCATGAATTTATCGAGATTTGAAATTAAAAAATTAAAAAAATTTCTTTTTCTTTATATGTCTCATATCACTGTCCAGGTTAGGTCTCACAATATACAAAGGGAGTCATCTAGAGAGGTAACTCAAAATTCATAGCCTATATTTGAAATATTAGAAAAATAAAAAATAAATAAAATATACTGATAACTTTAGAAATGCATATAACTTTTTTAAGAAAATGAGAAATTAAGGAAAGAGTTTTTTTCTCTAAGAAATACATGATCTAATAACATTTTTCAGTATGAGTTTTGTATAGTTGCCAAAATACAAGAAAACTGATATTGCTTTTCAGAAGCATCAGATAGGTGTATTTTAATCGCCTGAAATTTCACTTGACCTCAAACCAAACTTTGGCAAGTCACGAAAGGAATTCTGAAAAAAAAAATATAATCATGCATCCTGAATTATCATAATTTCCAACACCATCAAAATAAATTTTCCAGGCAATAGAATGAAACAAATGTATAGAGATCTGTAGAATGCATTTACATGGCATGTGAAATTAATTATCACTGCTAAAAGAGATTGATTTAACAATACATTTTGAGCCTTTATTTGATGTGTTAAAAGTAATTTGCACATTCCTGCATCTGTTTTAGTGAACATCAAGCATATGTTTATAAAATTGAATCTACAATTAAATGAGTTTGCAAATTAAAGTGCAGGTCAGTGGACGGAAAACTCAGGCGAAACTCAACAGAGCCAATTATCAACAGTTTAAAGATTGAAATCTCTTTTGAGAATCAAAATATTTCAACTTAAATTATACAGGTAGATATATTGTTATTCACTTAATTAGGGTACTCTTGGGCTGACTTTTACTAAGGACGTCCTCGATCTGATCAACGTACATTCCCTTAGGTCGACCCTTTTCCATCTCTTCCACCCACACTTCTCTTATACACAGCTCGACATTGAAAATGCAACACCAGGAAGGAGAGGTCAGAAATTTATGCAACGCACGTCACTGAGTTATACGAATGATGTGAAATGCGCAGCTCCCCGACGCACGTCAAGTAAGACATAAGAGAGGGAAAGTGCAGAATGGGCAATATTCGTGTCGTTATTTCTGCCAGACGAATAATCAAAGAAAGTTGGTTTTTGTCCCGGAGGATACGTGTAATAGGAGAGGCCGCCGTCAATGAAGGCACTTCCAACAGATAGACGACTTTATGAGGGGTATGGTGATCGGAATGAGAAGGACGGGTTGGTCCTTACGTCAAACCGCAGCTGATACCCACATGGATGCGAGCATGGTGCATCGGCTATGGCGAACATGGTTGGAACAAGAAAATGTGGGAAGAAGGAGGGGTGCAGGTGTAGCCAGAGTGACGTCAGCACACGCGGATCGACGCATCCACCGAAAAGCTGTGGCGGTCCCACAAGTCACTTATACCGCGATTCTGCAGCATATGCAAGATACCCTGGCTGATCTCGTGTCGACGAAAATATTTTCCTGTAGATTGTTTGAACGTGGCCTGCACTCACGGCGTTCGTTAAGAAGACTGCTATTGACTCCATAGCATAGATGCCAACGTTTAGAATGGTGCCGGACTGGAGCGATGTGGATGACAGAATGGCGAAACGTCGTGATTTCAGATGAGTCACGCTTCTGTTTATCTAGTGACAGTCGCCGCATACGTTTGTGACGTCGATGTGGAGACAGATCTAATCCGGCAGTAACTGTGGAACGCGCCACCGCGTGACAACGTGACATAATGGTTTTGGGCACTATTGCCTACGATTCTAGGTTATCTCTAGTTCGTATTCAGGACACTATGACGGCCCAATGATAATGCACTGCGGCCGATGGCAATTCCCTACCTTCAGGGGCTGCCATGCAGTTTTTAGGATAACGCTCGACCGCGCAATGCTCGCATCTGCCAACATGCTCTGCAAGGTATACAGATGCTTCCCTGGCCACCGTACACTCCTGACCTGTCACCAATCGAACATGTGTGGGATGTGATTTCACGTTTCTTGCAGACTCTGCCCCTGCCTCGTCCAGAAGACGAACTGTAGCAAATGGTTGAAAGGGAATGGAGAGCCATCCCTCAGGATACCATCCGCACTCTTATTGACTCTATGCCTAGACGTGTTTCTTCGTGCATCGCTGTCCGCGGTGGTCCTACATCCTACTGAGCCGACGCCGTTCTCGCTCTGTATTCTGACTATCATTTTGAAATGATAGTCAGAATACAGAGCGACAATAGACAGCAAGCAGCAATAAGATCACTTATTGCTGCTTGCTGTCTGTGTCTTTCTTCCAAATTTCATCACTTTCTGACCACTCCTTCTTGGTGTTGAATTTTCAATGTCGAGCAGTGTACAGTTGACTCGTGTATCTTCTTTCGTTCATCATTTCTTATATGTGCAAACCATCTTAACATAGCTTTTTCAATTCTCAACACTACATCTTTTCTCACTCCACAAAACTTCCTAAAATTAAATTAATACAATATATGTCTAGTTAGGTATGTCAAATAAAACTTGATATTGCACTTAACAACACTACTATACATTGATAAAATAAAATTGTAAGGTGTCGAAAACCTTAAATCATGATAATGACGAAGAAACAGTAATGCGAGCAATGTTCTTGCGTCTCCTTGGAAAGTTTGTGACACTCAGGTTTGTATGTTGTTGTTTTTAGTTTTAAGCATGATTTCAAGTTCTCATCTGTAAGCGATTCTCATTTCACTCCTGATAAGGTTCATGTTTGAAAATGTTTATTCGCTCGAATGTAGACCCGAAGAAGGAAAGAACAGCAAAAGCTAGTTTTTTCGACTGAATAGATGAGTCAGGAATATTATTCCATGTGTTGAAAATCCGCATATCTTCCTTGTCCAGGCCTTTCAAAGCAGACCATTTGTGCGGGGAATTAAGCTAATATTTGTTTTTCTCCAATGTTTCTATATCAACGCTAAGACGTTAAAATTTCGAGCTCTATATTTCTTTGCTTTGAAATCCAGCAATTTGATTTCAAAGTTGACATTGTTAATACAGAGAAATACTTAATTTTGTTATAGTATTATAGTAGTTTAAAGAGGTTTTTCAACAAAAGCTAACGTCGCTTTGTTGTTTCTGAACGCCTGAAACTTGTTGTAAAAACTTCTCTCATATTTAAAACTGTTGCTTTGAAATAGAAAATGTCAATATCAGAATTATTTTCTTGGCAATGTTTCAAAAGGCTTGGAAAGTGAATCAAAGTTTCTCTTATGAAATCTTGAGCAAAATGAGATAATTTGTTTTCATATGAAATAACTCTTTCTAACATCGAAAAAATTGTGTTTCTTTTTCCCTGTTGTTTTTGATTAAGCTGATTTAGATGAGACGTAACGGCTACCATGAAATAATTTTTTTGGATCCACTGATCATTCGTTAGTTATGGATAATAAACACCCTTTGCAAGCTGTTAATAAGGACACTAAACGTTTCATCTTGATAATCGACGTACTTTGTTATGCAACAAAAGATCTGCACACTCACTCTCCATTTCAACTAAAAATTCTTTAAACTGGCGATGATTAAGAGCTTTAGCTAAAATAGAGTTGATAATCTTAATAACCAATTCTATAACTCTGCAAATTTTTTCTGGAAATATCTGCTCACAATGCGCTTCTTGATGAATGATACGGTGGTAAGTTCTTGATGAATGATACAGTAATAAATATCACGTGATGTCAGGAAAAATTTACCAGAATTAGTAAAATGGCAATTTCAACTCGATACACCAAATAACGTAAAGCTGAAATTTCGTATCACAATATCTATATTTTTAGTTTTCATATATTTCAGTTTGAAAGTTTTTTTCATATTATATGTAACTCAAGTACCGTTTATGTATTTTATGTTGCCGAAATTCAGGTTCCAGGAAAAGTTTTGTTTTAGGCACTGGAAAAATCTTCAAATTTGGAAGGTTTAAGAAGCTAAAAATCATGATATTTTGAAACTAAACTTCCTTTTCTCGTTATTTTGTTTCCCATTCAAGTTCAATCTGCCATTGAATGGTATATTAATTCAACGTATTTCATTAGTTAAATTTTGTCATATGACAATTACGACGACAGCACAACTTGATATATAATCAGTACAATTAAAACGCCGAAATCGGGATAAAAAATTTCTAGGAATAACATTGGCGGGTATGTTTTCAGTTATTTTCATGCTTGTGTAAACTTTGACGCCTTTGTGTTGTATTTTCAAGATTTTCCTGCTTTTACGTGCGCGTACCCGCATGTGCTATTTTGTGGAAGAGCCATACTCAAGGGGAAAAAGAGCCACGGTTTAGCGACCACTTGCGTAGATTGTTTTTGTTATAAAATTAGAGAAAGTCATTGAATAATATTTTCTATTATGTTAACTGTATAAAATTGCTTCTAATCAAAATAATTTCGTAGCGTTTTTTAACTTCCGAATAATGATACTTCGTTTCATTAAAAATTAAATTTCGTTGCATATAAATAGAATTCAAGAACATTATTGTTGCCAATATACACAGTCCAGTCCCATTAATGTGACCATCTGTCAAAAGCCAGAATAACCACCTTTCGCAGAGCGGACTGCTGCGAGACGTGCAGGAAGAGAGTCACATAGGTACCTGAAGGTGTTCTCTGGGATGTTGAGCCATGCCGACTCTAATGCCGTGGCCAGCTGCGCTAGATTACGCGGTTGAGGATCCATGGCGCGAACAACTCGATCGAGATGGTCCCACAGATGCTCGATTGGGTTTAAGTCAGGTGAGTTTGCTGGCCAGGGGAGGACGGTAAACTCATCCTGGTGCTCTTCGAACCACGCACGTACACTGGCAGCTGTATGGCACCTCGCATTGTCCTGCTGGAAGATGCCATCATCCTGAGGAAAAACAATGCGCATGTAGGGGTGAACATGGTCCGCAAGGACAGATGCGTACTTGTATTGATCCATTGTGCCTTCCACAATGATCAGTGAACCTAGAGAATGCCAGGAAAACATTCCCCAGACCATAATGCTCCCGCCTCCAGCTTGGACCGTTCCGGCAATGGTTGCAGGGTGGTTCCTTTCAGAGGTTTCACGCCTTATACGCCAACGTCCATCTGTCCGATGGAGCATAAAACGCGATTCATCCGAAAACGCAACCTGTCGCCACTCAGTGGACGTCCAGCTGCTGTACTGGCGTGCAAATTCTAGCCTTCGCCGTCGATGAACAGCAGTCAGCATAGGTGCACGAACCAGGCGTCTGCTTCGGAGGCCCAGACGCAGCAATGTTCGCTGAATAGTACTTTGGGAGACACTTTTGGTAGCCCCTTGGTTCATTTTGGTGGTCAGTTGCTCAACGGTAGCCCGTCTATCTGCCCGAACGCATCTCCGCAACCGTCGTTCGCCTCTGTCATCTATGGCCCGTGGTGCACCACATTTGCCACGTCGCTGATTTTGGACAGTCCCATTTTGCCATGCACGGTACACTTTTACCACGGCGGCACGCGAACAGTTCACAAACTCAGCCGTTTCGGAAATGCTTCCACCCTTGGCCCGAAAGCCAATGATCATGCCCTTTTGGAAGTCGGATAAATCGCTTCGTTTCTGCATTACGCCAACGATTGAAATGTTTTCCGAAGCCCTCACACACCCTTTATATACGCTCAACTGCACTGTGCTGCCACCTGTCTTCTGTGATTGGTTATTTAACTCTGACATGGAAAGTATGTGGTGGTCACATTAATGTGACTGGACTGTGTAAGATGCTTATGATCATAAATTAGTCTTTAAAATCATAAAAGTGTTTGTACTTGAGTTTAAAACTCTGAATTACTTAAAACTTTTGATGGAATTTTTTGTAGCTTTTATTATATTTCAACAAATTCTGTATCACACGTCATTTATACCACATATTTATGATAAATACGATAAAATACATTTCTAATACACCATAATTAATCTATTAAAAAAATTCTAATTTTCCTTGTATACATTCTCCTCTGCATCCGAAATTAAAATAGAACAGCGATGATGAAATTTTGAAATAATACAGATCGCTATAAAGAGAACGGTATGCAGAAGCGACAGCCAAGGTATTGGGAATGGAGCGTTAAATTTACTTTATAGCATAAAAAATTTACTGTTGGCAGCAGTAGTTGTTATTTTTATTCAAAAATGAAGTAGATAATCTTACATGTTTATGATCATTATTTATGTTTAAATTGTTTATGATCAGTTTTATTTGATATATTTGATTGCAATTTGTAGTTTTAAGGTTAAAAACTACTTTTTGATAATTTTTCGCATTTCAATAATTAAGATTGTGGTAACATTTGACATTTTCTCCCTTTCTTAACATTTTTAGTTATCAGAATTGTAACTATAATACACTATTACAGGTTTTTCTTCCATGAATCCATACATTTATTCTTATACATTATCTTAGCGAAATTTCTGAATACTATACCGTGACTTACTTATTGAGTGAGCAGTAATGATTTAATAAATAGTAAGTTTATTCCTTAGTATGGCTGATTTAACTTTCAGTGTATAAAGCCAAAATTATAAAGTTTGTTTAATTAACTAAATATAACACTAGCTACGAAATTTCTCCCATTAGAGATTGTTCTGCTTTAATCGGTTATATAAAGCCCTGCATTAATTGACGAATAACTTAAATTTCAAGAACACTTTTGTTAGATTTTAAGATTTTGAGAAGCTGTTTTCGATCTTTTTAGACTTACTATCTTTTTTTTCTTATATTTTACATGTAATAGTAGATTTTACCTTCATTCGTGGTAGTTCCTGATTCCTGGTTCATTCCTGATTAAATTCCTGGTAGTTTTAACTGATCTTGCAGAATTACTAAGGGCAAAATAGAATCTAAAGAATGTCTTTCAGATTTCCGCATACATGCCATTATTTCATTTCGGCACAATTCCGCTAAGGAATTCATTGTAATATTAACTTGAATATATCAGTTCAGAATTTATCTGTATTGCTTTGACTTTCGTGATAAATGTTGGCCAGGGAATGTGATGAATTATGCATAATGCATGGTCAAAGGGATATATTAACAAACATCTATCACTCAGCACGCGTTCTCTAAACATTATGCTTAACATACCGGCATTATGGATAATGACATCATTGATCACTTCGTCATAGCATTTGCACACAAAAATGACGAGTTTATGCTCTAGTGTAACTCCTAGGACAACACAATAAGAAATAAAATATAACCTTGAGCGAACACCAACAATTTAAATCTTGTCCGTCAAGCCATCCGATTTCTTCCCCATTACAATAACATAGGGATTAAATTTTCTTACAAGTTTCAAATTTTTATAGTTTGTTTGATATATAATTGAAAAACAATAATACTTGCAATAATAGGATCCGATTCGAGGAAGGCCTGCTCTTTGATTTTTGTTATAGTGCAGCGTATGGTATGCTTAGGCAGCATATATTAAAGAGCTTTAAAAGACTGTAATGTAGTAGATTTATCTTAAAGTCTTGTGATACAAACAAAAGTCAGAAGAAGGGTGTATAAGACCCTTATCTTCAAACACAAAGCTCTTCACAGACGGCCCCACCTGGGCTTATCAGTGCCAATACTTCTGGCTTAACTTAAGCAAGTAATGCTGGACTAAAATTAAATGTTGTTAGATTAATAGCTAAATTAGTTAGATTAACGGCTTACCGGATAAAGTAACGCGTAGAAAGGCTCTGGTTTGTATAAAAAAACGGCGAGACAAGCCTAATGGCCAGAAACACTTAGCGCCACAGAATCAAATCGCTGTTCAGTCATGGTAACAACGTGGCCTAAGTAGGCAGAAGACACTTTACAATCAATTTGCGAAATCCGCTCAGATAGTACTTCTTTCTCTCTCAATATGAGTAAATGCTCGCTATCTCGTTTACATTCTGGCATGAAAAGCGTGGGTGAAAGAGGAGAGCGACAGAAAAGTTACTTGACTCAAAATTAACTATTAGTTAAAAATAAATAGATGAATCCCCAGAATAGAATGGGACATTTTATTAAATATTTTTTAATGTTTTAAGTACTATACTATTTATTCAGAAGTTTAGATTGGAGAAAAATATATTGATTCCAATCTCCTTTTTTATGCCTCTGAGGCTAGACACTTGTCAATTAAACAAAATCTCCAGACCTTGAACCTTTAAGTCCTTTAAACAATCATTACAACACCTATGACAAACCTCAATATTCACCACATAGATTGGTCCAACAAGTAGTGTCCCGCAAACATAAAATTTTGCTAGAATTCTAATCTAAGCCATTGAAATGAATGCATCCAGCATTAACCGCTATATCACTGCGCTGCAAATCATGAATTTTCTGAAAGTACTCGTGTATAGTTCTTCAAATCTATATATCTTTTCACAACCGTGCTTCAAAACTACTTTACTTAAAGAGTTTAATTTTTTATACATTTAAATAAATTTGCAAGAAACAGAGATTTGCTCGATAGCCTTCAGTTTTTCTGTCTGAAGCAATTTTTGAAAGTATATCCTGGTTACAGTCTTCAAAAATACGTCCCTCAAAAAAGCTATATTATCTATAATTTAATTACAAAATTAACTCTTGGAGTATTTTCGAACTTCAAAAAAAGTTCAAGTAATCTAATTTTATACTTTTGTTGATAGCGAGACCAATAACCTGGAATTTAATTCCTTTTTTTCAATGAGCACATTTTGCTTATTATCAGAAAAAAGTGGCAAATTCATGATGGGAGTAAATTAACCGAGCTGACTATAGAATCTAGAGGAAACATTTCCCCCCTCTCTTTTTTTTTTACTTTCGTAATGATGTTGATGCATTATACAGTATGTTTAGAATCTTTGTAAAGTTAATAAATGTTTTCGAGATTAAAAAAAAATTGAGACTATCCACTTAAATGTATTTCGAACACTTTATCGGTTTCGCAAGCGAAGGTTTTTGCCCTCCGCTTTAATCTAACTCACTTTATTAAATAAAATTTCCTGCACAAATAATTATTCCTTGAAGAACTATACTTTCTGCCATCTTTAAGTCACGTTTTTCTAAATTTCATTACAGTAGCGCAATGCGCATACATTCTCCCTAATTAAATTATCTTCACTTCAACGGGAATTCATTGGATGGATTTTTTTATCATCTACAATATTTGTATTCCGTAACTTTAATCACTAAGAAAAATTATTAGTAATTTTCATTTTCAGACTACGTATATGGTTAGAAAAACAGAATTTTCGAGTTTTTTGTTTTAAATCTAACACGCTTGTACAAGATAAAAATCTAGTTACTTTTGCATTTTTCTACATAATTCCTTTTTACTTAGATAACAGTCTAACACAACAAACCATTAAGCATCAGATTTCGA
This sequence comes from Stegodyphus mimosarum, assembly GCA_000611955.2. NCBI lineage: Eukaryota > Metazoa > Arthropoda > Arachnida > Araneae > Eresidae > Stegodyphus > Stegodyphus mimosarum. Next base: position 8,490 of record KK120582.1, on the reverse strand, counting down.
CAGAATAAGAATTTTAATAACTCTATCATAGTCATTCTCTTAACTATTCCTGAGCTAGCATCCTTAAAATCATCATCTTAAGTATAGGTGAAGTACACAAATACTACTTTAGTTTTTAAAACAAATAGAAATCTCCTGGGGCAGATAAATACAATGATGGAGAAGAAGTTAAAATTCTCTTTGATGGAATCAGTTGGATTTCTATTGGTATTTTACAAGTACGGTTTTATAGAGGTGGGACAACGAATAACACAAAAAACTGTTATCATGATAATATGTGCTGTCAATAAGCAGTCTCCGTTTTCTTCCCAAAAGTAGAACCAAAAATTGTTAAAGGATATCACTGAGCTGTAATCTAATATGAATGCACATTTTTATCAACCTTAGTCTTTGCTCCGACATTTCTTTACTTTTGGCGTCAGCATTCTATGTATCCATCAGGCACATTTCCAGCTTTTCATAAAAAATGTTCTATTGAGTCATCAGTGATGCCCATTTCCTTAGCAATTTGGGGAACTTTCCTTCTTCAATTTTCTGTCATGTATTCTTGGGGTTTAGCATATATTTCCTCGATGGCCACATAAGCATGGAGGCTTTGACAATGATATTTCCGTCGCAAAGAAAGACGTTGTATCATCATAAGCTGCAGTTAGGCGTTCATAAGTATTTGCCGATGTTATGTTACCTTTTGCTAAGAACTTAATTACCGAACGATGTTTGGTATTTTCCGTATCAAAAGAAGTCACTGACAGCATTTAATTCAAAACATAACGCTCGATGAGTGTGCATTCCTTTCTGTTTCAAATGATTAAGTATCCAATTTGCGTATTTTCGCTATTCCATATCACACTTAGGCTTAGAATTTACTTAACGGCCCTCATAAACCTGAAATGATATGACATAAGCTGACAGTTAAGATATTTGATAAAACAAAGCAGAAGCATACATTTGATTTAAAGTAGTAGCATCAGGCTTTAATGAAACAATATATGACGTTTGAAGATTTTAAAAAACGATGAAATCAATAGAATTTTTTCATACCCGTTTTTGCAATAGTGACTTGCAGTTATTGGAAGAACGCAGCGAAGGAAAGTGAAGGTGAAATAGCTATGATGAGGCTTCGAAATATGTAGATACGTTACTACAGATATTGCTCATTGTTTTTTATGTTATCTAAAAAATATCCATGCAGCCCTGAAAAAAAAAGTATAACATTTTACCTTCTCCACCACCCCCGCAGAAAAAAAATTCGGAAAAATCTTTGTAAGTTTTATTTTTATTGTAATTAAACCTTATTTTAAATAATACAGTCGGCTCAAAAAATAAATTGTTTAATTGTGCATAGCTCTTAAATGGATGGACGAAAACTTCCCATTTTGGGTTGTGTTGAATTTCAAAATTCCGCTATTACATCGCAATCCAATAATGGTTTCTTTTTTTTTACTGGGTTTCGTAGATGGAATGAGCGAAGCAACATGGCTGCAGTGTTGTCATTTGAAGAAAATAAACTGGTCGTGAAGTGGTACATGATGTATGATACTATCACTGAGTTGCAAAAACAATGAAGAAATGAATGCCAAATGTAACCACTGACACATTTAACAATTACTAATAAAACAATATCGAATTCAATATGCATATTGAACTCGTGATAAAGGTGAAGTAAACGGTTGTGTTACAGATGTGGACAAAACCCGTTCTAGATTGTTTGTCTCCGCAACAAAACCTGCTATTATCAGTTAAATTATTTATTAAAAAAGAATGTTTCCAATTTAGAAGTTTAAATATTTAAAATACCTTTCACGTCTTTTGTTTTATTTGTTACAATCTATAATATTTTTGTTACTAATTCTCTTTTCTATTCTTTAGCAGAATTAAATACTGATATTAATTTTTTCTCAGTTTTAATACAGAAGACGAAGACTTATAGAATTTTGACCGCTGTAATTTAGATGTTACATTATATAGATTAATAAAATTTTGGAAAATATTAATGTGATATAAAAGGAAATCAATGACCTTATTTAAAAATGTCGTTTTAATGTACTTTATATAATTTAAGTTTATAAAATTTATAAAATTTTATAATAATAGATAATAAGAATAATAATTAATAAATAGTCGGGTAATCACAATAGAAAATCATATAAAACAGATAAACATTAAATTAATTTAAAAAATGAATACTTACCCTATAAGGTATTTCTCCCGCCTTCTCAGCATGCGTTCGTGGTGTAGTGGTCAGCACACTCGACGCGTATTCGAGAGGTCTGTGGTTCGCGTCCCGGCGATGGCATCGCTCATTTTTCATCTCTCCTGCTTTAAAAAAAATACCTAATGTCTCTACAACCCTTAATACTTCAATTACTTATTTCATTCGGTAATTCAATAATTACATTTTAGAAGTGATTATCGAAACTTTTGTATTTGTAAAACAATTAATATTTATGCGTATAATAGCCCGTTAAGACCCTATTTTGTAGAACAATTCTTTCTTCCTTTCCTTAATATAACAGAAATATCAAAAATTGGATTTAAATATTTTACAAGGCAATGATTCTACACTGGATACCGAAATGCATTGCATACTCTAATGTAAAACTGCCAGGAGTTACAGGCAATCCTTGTACATATCTTCGAGGTTCAGCGCGCTGATAGTGGGAAATAGAAGGATTCGCTTTTCAGTCATTATTAAAGGCATGATTGTCTTTTAAACAAAACGTAATAACTCAGTAAAATCCCCGAACCAAATGGAAAGAAAATTTGCGATACTTTTACTTCACTTCCGTCAGAAGACATATCCTGAAGATGATTGTTAAAACTAGTTTCTTCCTTTACTTCTCTTTGTTCGCATAGCAGAAAGAAACACTCATGTCAAATAATCTTTCCTTTTTTAGACCCTGTTTA
>KK120581.1:35395-58959 GCA_000611955.2 Stegodyphus mimosarum | reverse complement strand
ACCCTTTACAGAATTTACTATGTTCTCAAAGAGCATGCACAGAACACTAAGTCCTGATAAAGTATCAGTAGTTACATTTTTAGAAGCAAAAGTCCAAATATACCTAGTTGCATGATCAATAATTATGTGAATATATTTCTTAGTAGAATTATAATAATTTAAACCACCAACAGTATCAATAGATAATATTTCAAAGGGTTCGCTAACAGATGGTAAATTTTGCATTATGCCAAATTTCTTTTGTTTAGATTTCTTATTAAATTGACATACCTCAGAATGTTTATAGTAATTTCTAACATCTTAAAAATTCCTGGCTAATAATATTGAGGAGATAATAAATTTAGTATTGAAAGGACGCACCAATATGACCAAATTGTAGAATGTGCTTTTTCAAGTAATTTAGTACGGAGAGAAATTGGGATTACAATTTTGTACAATCCTTGATTTTTAATAGTTAACACATCATTCACTTTCTTATACTTAGGATTGCAAACATTATCTAAATTTTGATATTCTTTTATTTCTTCTAATGATAATAAATTAGCATGCAAACTTAAATGTTGAGAAATAGGATTTCTAGATAACATATCAGCTTCAATATTAGTGGACCCTTTGTTATTTTTTATATCAAAATCATAAATAGATAAGTTTAAAGACCATCTAATAATCGACCAGTAGGGTGTTTAATATTTTTAAGCCAAACTAGAGCAGCATGATCAATATGCACAGTAAAATGATTACCAAATAAATAGTAATAAAATTTATCTTTTGCATCAATAATAACTAAGCATTCCAGCTCAGTAATGGCATAATTTTGTTCATAAGATCTTAATTTTCTAGAATGAAAGGCAGTTGGATGTAAATTACCAACAGGATGTTCTTGTTTTAGAATTGCACTAACAGCTTCTTTAGACGCATCAACAAATACATGACGTGGATGTTTTGGATTAAAGTTAAAATAGGCCTAGAAATTAATGCATCTTTTAATTTTTGAAAAGATGTGAGGCATTCATCCGTCCATTTATAGGGAGTATCTTTTTTAAGTAAACTTGTTAAAGGGGGCTCTAATTTTGTATAATTTTGAATAAATTTGTGGTATACGTTTATGCTTCCTAAAAATCTTTGTAATTCTTTAACATTTTTAGGAGGCTGAAATCTCTTAATAACTTCTATATTTGCATTACTGGGTTGGTATTTACCTGCTTGGATTTCATATCCTAGAAAATTTATTTTTTCTTTAGCAAAAATACATTTAGATTGTTTTGATTTTATATTTTGTTTCTCACATATATCAAATGTTATTTTAAGATGGTTTAAATGTTCATCAAAATTTGGAAAAAATACTATACTATCACCAAAATAATTTAAAGCAAATTGAATCTGATATTTGTTTAGGATTTGTCTAAGAGCCCTTTGAAAGACAGCTTCTTCCAACCAAAAGTTAATCTAGTAAATTCATAGAGTCCAAAATTTGTAGTCAGTGCTAATTCAGTATCTTTTCAATATAATTTTATATGCCAATACCAGATTCTAAACCCAATGTATAGAAGATTTTGGTATTCGTTAACTAATCTAAAACAGCATCTATTCTAGGGATTGTTTCAGAATCTGTATTTGTAATTTGATTAAGTTTGCTGTAATCAATACACAATCTAGTTTTCGCATTTTCATCACGTTTATAGGCTAAAGTTATAAGAGCAACATAAGAACTAAAAGAAGGTTTAATTGTACCAGCATTTAACAACTCGTCTATTTGTTTCTTAATTTCACTATTATCTTTAGGGGATGCTCGATATTTTCTATAAGCTATTGATAATTCAGAAGTTAAAACAACTCTAGGGAGTTCAATATTAATACAACGAACACCATATTTATTTTTAGCAAATATATGATTATAACTATTCAGTAACTTTTGTAATTTACTATCAGAATTTTCACTATTTTCAAAATAATTTCCAGATTTTTTAATACTAATATCTCTTTCACATACAAAATTTTCACTATTTTCAAAATATTTACCAGATTTTCTAGTTCTTATATCACTTTTACATACAAAATTATTTTGATAAAATTTATCTAATTTACCATTTTTGCTCTCCTGGTGTACTTCATAATTATTAAATTTCAATTACAATTTAAAGTGAAACACAAGCTGAAGATAATAATAAATAATTTAAATTAGAATTCATAACATAAATTATACATCATGAGTGATTTTACCTATTTTACGTAATTTTAATAATTTTAATCACTGAAATCTGGTTATATAAAGCAAATAATTTGTTTGAAGTTTTATCTTCAATTGATTCACCTTGTATACCAATACCATTAACCATCCTACCTTGTATACCAATACCATTACCAAGCCTACCGGCTAATTAATAAGTTGTGATAATTTTGAAGATGGCCACGGGAATGACGAAGCTTGGCATGAGAGTCCGGGTGTTGTTTGGCTGAGTGGAATGCATCAAAAATGACGACACAGAAGAATTTAATTTTAAAGCTCCATATCTTTATACTCAGCTGCGCGCATAGAATGACGGAGCTGTAGGTATCTTGATCATTACCACATGAAGGCATTAACTAATTCTCTACGACAATCGCAAACGCAATTTCTATGATAATACTTCGGTGAAGCACAGGTACACCTCCTGATCGACTCAATTGTGATAAAAAAAAAAGAAAAGACGTAGCAATGTCGTTAGGCGTAGAACGTAGATCCATTTTGAAGAGGAAGAATACTGGTTGCCTGTAACACTGAAATGCCGATTCACAGTGAATAAGAAATTTGGCAATCGAGACAGTTTTAATTCTGTTTGTATTTAAATTCACATGTATAGCCACAGTTCACTTGGCATTCTAATCATGCCTAATTTTAGAACATTTAGATTTTTTTATACAAATGGGACAGGAACTGAGCACAGCGAAATAGCGTCAAAGCAGCAACAAGAGTTACAAGCGAAGTAAGCATTTATCCGATATGGTAGCTCACCAAAGAGGAGGGTTTTGGTTTACAAAGGTTTCAGTTCTCAAGAGTTCAGGTTCGGAAATAACTACGTTATCAGCGTTACGCAAGCTTTGTGGCATAGATTAATCTAGAAATGACGCAGCCCAGAAATGTTATTATTTTTAGAACAAAGCGGAAATAACCAAATTCAAAAAGGCAATTAAAAGGCTAATACTAAAATAAATTTTATATATATATAATTTATTTTAGTAATAGCCAATCGTAGTTAAATACGATAATTTTCATGTACATTGGCTTAAAAAGTACGACATTATTTTAGGCAAGTAAGCATAGCAGCGTGGATGTTTACAGGAACGTCTTGCCAAGAGGAAAGTGTAAGCGAAAGTGTCGCAGCGATTCAAAGTAAGAAGGGAGGGAATCAAAAAGTTTCAGTTCGAGTTAAAAAAGCTTTGATTTACAATTATTTGATTGGGCAAGAGGTATCTGTATTAAGCGTTACGTAGGACTGCATGATTAGTTTGAATGACGCAGTTTATACTTACAGATTTTATATAAAATTATACATAATTTTTTTACTTAAGAAAATTGCTCCCCGACACTTTCGCCTTTTATCACATTAAAATAATGCGAACTTGTTAAAACAATTAAACTTCGAAAAGCAGGTGTAAGTACATATGTATATGTGTGCACATACATATATACTATATACACACATATGCATATGTATGTCTTTATAAGTATATACACAAATAAATATGCAGATATCAATAATAATAATAATTAAATGGGTAATAACACTCACCAAGGATTTAAAAAATTTCTTTGTTGCAACTGTTGCTTGCTATATTAGTGGTGAGTTACACCGTTTCATGATAATATACATAATTAAATCGTTGCAGCTAATTGCTTGTTAAAGCTACGATCTCATTACAACTATGTTCTACTATATATGTATATATAGTCTTGCGTTTCTTATACAAAACATATTGAATTGTAATAAAAAATTTATTTATATGTAAAATGCTCGTTAGATCCGTTGAATAAGCGCTCTCTCTTTGCGTATTAAGATTCGACATTCATTGATATTATTTCAAAGTACTTAGAATTTAAGCTTTGATCATGCCTATACGTAAATCTAAATAAGAGTTTCATGTTATTAACAATAAAATAAATATTAGTTTGGTGGTAGCTGGGCATTGCCCCGTCAGAAGACCAAGAAGACGTAGATTAATAGGGCTTTCCAAATGTGCGCTTTATACATTTCTATCAAGAAAGTCGAGAATCTGACAGGTAATAAGCAAAAACTGCGTTTTTAGGATTCTATAAGTTTCTGCTACACTTCTATCAGAAATCGAGCGCATATTTTTGTCAATCTTTCCTTGCTTCAATCTCATTTACTTATTTATTTACTTTTGTGTCACTTCTCGCGCTTGACGTGATCTCATTAACTTTCACTGCTCATATCTCAGTCTTAACTGAAGTGATTATGTCTGCATAAAACTCGTTTACAAATAAAGTTCACACATTATTAAAGATAAGGCACTGAAAAGTGCGTGAAATCATGCCACCCTTACTGTCCTCATTTTCTCTTCATTTGTTTTTTAATTTATTGTTCTTAAACTCGCCTTTCACTTGGCGAAATAATGGGCTGGCTATCTGTTATGAACTCGTACCTTAGGAAGAGTAATTGAAAATTGTTTTTCGTAATTAAAGCTTAATATTTTGGTCATTCGTAACTTTAGTTCCTTTTTTTTCTTTTTCCATGATTCGATAAAGATTAATATGAAAATTATATTCACTAAACTTTTTACTACATAAAATTATTTTTATAGCATTCAAAATTAATTTTCGATTACAGTACTTTTTAAAAGTATTCTGATAAAAACGGAGTAAATTTTAGAAAAAGTGTAAACAATTATAAAAATACCCATTCAAAATTCTTAGTTCTCCATTTATATAACTTTAGTTCTGGCTGACATTTTCTAGAAAATCCGATATTTTTAATATGTAATCATTCGAACAATTTTACAGATTATGGAGGATATGTCTTGCGTAATTTTATGACATTTAGGTGAACCACTTGATTTTGATAAACTATCTGCCTAAGAAGAAGAATGTCTTCGTGGAACCCTTTAAGGAAATCGTGCTAATGTCCATGTTATGCATAGAGAAAACCACGAAAACGCTCTGCAGCCTGCTCGCTAGGATTTGAACCTGGGTCAAACTAGGAGTGGTCAGTAATTTTACCCACTTGGCCACTGGTGGACATAAGAACATTTAGATTGATACATTTTTTAACCTTACGGTTATTTGAGGCTTGATTAGACTCATTTGCTGCGGGTAAAGCGTTAATCAGAGAATTCCGCTTAAGATCTGTAATTGACAAAAACTTTTTAAGAATATCTGTTACGGGTTTCAAAGGACTTTCTAAGGAAAATTAACTCCCGTTACATATTGACAAAACCCAGAAAACCCGTGCAGCTAGGTTATTCCACTTCAGCCGAAACTAGCAGTATTGACTATTAACGACACTGCCTTATGGACACAACTATTGTTTGGCCTGTTTATGAATACTACTCTGTAATATCACAATGTATCATAAATTTGACAAGTTTATGATACTTTGTTGTACTACGACAACTTACAACAGAACCTAAATTAAAGCAAGCTTCAAAATTATCTAATCTTCGTCGGAATGAAGTAAACAATAGTTACGGAGACGTTATTATATTACGTTATATATCTCCTAAACAATAACGGTCATGCTTTATTTCCGTTTTCAAATTTGAGATTCATTTGCAACCTAAGTTACTTGCTGATATTCATTGAATCGTGTCTTCTAATTATCTCTGCAGTTCCGTGACTATCTTTTTGCCTGATAACCTGACTAGCAAATTGGCGCAAAAGAATCTGATAATGCAAAGTAAACTAACAAGTCTTCTAAAATTTGTTTTCCTTACAAGTAACTGTGTTGTGGAACTGTAATTCACTTATCTTGCGCACAATTACTCAGTTATTATGCTAGTCACATACTAAATTATTAAGAAATTCACTGATATTATACAGGTTGACACAGAATATAATCGCCAGAGTTTGGGAGGGCATCCTAAGGCCGAAGATAAACATAAAATGTTTTCTGAACATACCACGAGAAAGTCGTATTTTATGAATGAAGGAGTTTTGAAGATCAGTAACAAGAAGATGTAGATTCAGTACTTTCTTATCACTGAATATCCTGTTATAAACTTTATTCGGATCTCTGAAACATGTGTAACCTTGTCTCGTGAATTCTGGTAGCATACTGTGAACATTGTTGACTGCAACATTCCGCACAGAGCAAGCAACTAGATTTCACATCCATTGCTTATTGATATTCAATATCTCGCATCCCCAGAATTATGCATTTCCTTGTGTATGGTTATCTTCGGCCACAAATATACTGCCGGCGTTTGGAGATTTCCTCTAGATATTTATCACATGCGTTCGTTAATCTGAAGAAAATCAGAAATCTTTAATTAAATTAAGCAATAATAAACCTCTGAACAAACTTTTAAAAATCTGGCTCATAATAAGCTCAAAAACTTGTCGTATAAAATATATTTTCAGCTGTTTATCTGACAAAATCAGTAAGAATTTTCGAACTGTTTATTAGTCAGTCAAACTCAAATAAAAAAACGTCCTTCATGGTAATTTATAAATAATGTGTTTAATACCTAAATTTGCACGAATGGTAGCATAAAAGCCACTTTTCCAAGTGAACTAATAGAAATTGACATATAAGGTTCATACCCACATAGTGAAGTTAAAAGATACATACTTACTCGTTACCGTGCATCATTTTTCAAAGTGGGTAGAAACAGTTTCCCTCAAAAGAGCCTCCGCAAAAATTATATCAGATATTTTTTTAAATAAATGCGTTTTAAAATGGGGAGTTCCATCAAAAGTAATTTCGTAAAACGAAAAGCAATTCGTTAGTCAAATGTTTGAGAGATTACGTTTAGGGCTTGGCATACGGCATTTAAAAAGATCCTTTATCGGCCGTAGTCAAACATAGCTGAACGGGTAAATAAAAATATAGTTCAGATTATACGTAGCTATGTAAAGAATTATCATAAGCGCTGGGATAGCTTCGTTAATGAATTAGCATTTTCTTTAAGGACGGCTAAACACGATACTACCGGGAAAACGCCAGCTAAATTGCTTCTTGGAAGAAAATTGAATACCCTTCTGGATGAACTATTTTTCGTTCAAAAGAGGCACCAGAATTTAAAATGGCGGATATTCAAAAGTTAATAAATGAAGCTATCCGAAATTCGGATATTGCAAGAAGGAAACAAAAATTGTGCTATGATACAAAAAAAAAATAAATAAAACGCTGAGATTACAAGTTTAATGTGGGAGCTAAAGTTCTCAAGGTTAAACATTGTTTGTTATTATGCAAATTGTATTTCTGTTATTGAAATGAGGAGCGGCGCAGACGCAAATTTGCTAGTGTTTTTAAGCACACGCTTGGCACTTCAATTGGTGCTGGGAATTACTGGAGTTCCAACGAGGCAGAGTTTCTTCTGAGTTGCGCTTCCGAAGCTAGAGGTTTGCCGTGTTCTGACGCCATTCCTCAGCCAACGTGATGTTTAAAGACAATAAAGAGATTCGGTCAACATTACGACTCTGAAGTTATTAAAGTACATATCCGGTAATGTAGCAAATCTTCATACAGTCCACTATTATTAAACAACGGAATACAACAGGGTTTTTTGGTAAGTCGGAGCCGGAGTTACATTGCAATTGGTGAGTCAGTGCATTTTTATATCTTTGTAATACTTTCTGATTAGATAATGGAATTTTCTACGCTTAAAACGAAGAAGCGTGTAGCTAAGACTAAGTTAACTAAATTAAAAGAGAAAATTACTGCGAACTATGACTCTACTGATTTCGCTCAGCTGGAACTTTTTAAATCTAAATTAAGTACTTTAATGACTGAAATTTCGGATATTTTTAGTAACATATTTGTAGTTTGTGAAGCGAAAGATATTGATGCCTTTATTGAAGAACAACAGGGTATACAAGATAATATTGATGAGCTATTTTTAATGTTAACCAGAGTTATTGCTAAGAATGTTAAGGATTTAAGTGTGGAGGCTAATGCTTGTGAAATATCAAGCATTCGCTTACCTAAACTAACTCTTCCCGTATTTAGTGGTAGTGCTGAAGAATGGTTATCATTTAATGATTTATTTAAAACGGCGATAGTGGATAAGGACAAATTATCGGGAGCAAAAAAATTACAATATTTAAAATGTTCTTTAAAGGGAGATGCATTGAGAATTGTTCAGGCTTTAACTATTTGTGATAAGAATTTTGAAATTGCGTGGAATTTACTGTGTCAAAGATTTTCAAATAAGAGGGAATTACTTTCATCATTATTAAAAAAAGTCTTATGTTTACCAAGTTTACAAACTGAAAATCCTAGTCAATTATTGACTCTCGTAGATACAGTGAAGGAATGTATATGTTCATTTGAGACTTTGGGTTTTAAAGTAGAACAATTCGCTGATACTATTTTGATGTTTATAGTACAATTTAAATAAGATTCTTCAACGAGAAGTTTGTGGGAGCGAACTTTAAAGCGAGAGGAAATACCAAACCTTAATCACCTGTTAGAATTCTTAGTCACACGCTTGAACTCTGCAAGCAGGTAAACAACAAGGTGTTAGAAAACAACCTACGAAAGACAAAATAACCTCTTTAGCTTCAGAGATTCAAGCGCACTGTACTTATTGTAAAGCTGGTCATTCAGTATTGAAATGTAACAAGTTTTTAAGTCTAAATCTTCAGGATCGTGTTAATTTTGTCAAGAAAAACAATGCGTGTTTTAATTGTTTAGTTTCAAATCATAAAGCTTTCGAGTGTAGAAGTATTCATAAATGTAAAAAATGCTTTAAAAATCATCATATATTGCTGCATTTTGAAAGGGTTCAAAAGGAGCCAGAACCACTTAAAAGAGTTATCAATAGTTCAAGAGAGTTGTCGGTGACTGCTAAGCCATTTTCTCCCATAATGGAATCTAGTACCCAATCGGCAAAGTCTGAGTAGAATTTTACGAACTCTAGTCCAGTAATTAAATCTTGTGTGTCAGACTTTAGTTTTCAGCGTGAGGTTTTGCTATGTACTGCTGCTATTAAAGTATTAGATTCATCTGGTGAATACCAGTTGTGTAGAGCATTGATCGACCCTGGCAGTCAAGCGAGCCTGATTACAGAAGAGTGTGAAAGAAGATTAGGGTTACCGAGAAGAAATGCCAAGGTTTTTATTTCATGTTTAGGATCTTCGGATACAAAGACTAATGGAATTGCTCAAATTAGTTTTGTCCCGTATTTTCCAGCTAAAGTTTCATTTACAGTTCCAGCATTTATCATCAATAGAATTATTGGAGAACTGCCGCATTTTACTTTAGATAAGCAGTACATAGAGGAACATAATAATTTAATGTTGGCGGATCCGACATTCTACAAGAGGGGGCCTGTTGATATACTGTTAGGCGTAGACGTTTCTTTACCGCTTCTGAAGGGGGAAACGATTAAATGCGGAGAAGTTAAACCAATAGCCTCTCGTTCTGAACTAGGATGGATTATTTCAGGTAGTGTGGATACTTCAACAGAGGATAAACCCACTATCTATGTGAATAACATACAAGCGGATACTGAGCAGTTGCTGTCTAACTTTTGGAAATTAGATGCTGTACCTACATTTGATTTGCTTACTAAGTCGGAGAGAGCACGTGAGAATTACTTCAAATCTACATTTAGAAGAGACGAAAATGGTGTATACGTAGTGAAATTACCCTTTCATTCTTCGCCTTCCCAGCTTGGAGATTCGAGACAGTTAGCTATACGTAGGTTCAAGTCTTTAGAGAATTCATTATTAAAAGGGCCTCAAATTCATGAACAATATAAGGATTTCACGAGGGAATACCTTGAGCTAAGACATATGGAAAGAGTCCCTGAAAGAGAGATTTTTACTGATTCTGCGTATTACATGCCTCATCATGCCGTGTTGAAGGAATCAAGTAGTACTACTAAGTTGAGAGTTGTCTTCGATGCTTCAGCTAGAACAACCTCTGGACTTTCATTAAATGACCTTTTGATGGTTGGGCCGAGAGTTCAGCAGGAGCTGTTTCCAATTCTTCTACGATTCAGAACTTACAAAGTCGCGGTATGCGCCGATGTGGAAAAGATGTTCAGACAAATACGAGTTCACCCAGAAGATACAAATTGGCAACTAATAGTATGGAGAAATAGTCCTAGTGAGTCTTTGAGTACTTTTAGATTGGTAACAATGACGTATGGAACTACCAATGGCCATATTTGTCTACTAGAGTAATGAAACAACTTGCATTAGACGAACAAGCTAGATTTCCTTTGGCATCGAAGGTTGCCCTTCGCGACTTTTATGTAGATGACTTACTTTCAGGAACGCAAAGTGAAGAGGAAGCGATAGCTTTAGTTCAGCAGTTGACTGAAATGATGGAAGGAGTTAGATTCCGCTTAAGGAAGTGGATTTCGAATAGCTCAATTATTTTAGAAAAGATTCCTGAGTTAAGAGAACCTAGTACGTCTCTGGAAATAACCAGTGATAAAAATGTGAAGGTATTGGGTATTTATTGGAACCCCTCTCGTGATACATTCCATTTCTCAGAGTGCATAAATGATAAAGAGTTCACCAAGAGAAGCATTTTAGCAGAGGTGGCCAAAATCTTTGATCCATTGGGGTGGTTAGCGCCTACTATAATATATGCGAAAATATTATTACAAGAGTTGTGGAGCTTAAAACTTGGTTGGGATGAAGTCGTGGACAAGAGAATAAATAGGAAGTGGAAACGATTTTACTTAGAATTACCCTTACTATCAAGTTTACAAATTCCGAGGTATGTCTTAAGTCCAAAGGCAGTAATTATAGAAATTCATCCTTTTTGTGACGCCTCAGAGAAAGCTTATTGTGCAGTCATTTACCTCAGAATAATCAGCGCTGATTCTTCAGTCAAGGTTAGCCTTTTAACATCGAAAACTAGAGTTGCTCCCTTGAAACCCTAGTCTCTTCCTAGATTAGAGCTATGTGGTGCGTTACTTTTAACAAACCTTTTGCATGTTGTGGTATCATGCATTGAACTACCAATTAACAATATTTACGCGTGGACAGACTCACGGGTTAAATTGGCATGGATTTCGTCAGAACCTCGCCGTTGGCTACCTTTTGTGGCAAACAGAGTTGCAAGGATTCAGGAAGCTGTTCTAGGTATTCAATGGAATTATGTGGCTGGAAAAGAAAATCCTGCAGATTTTGGAACCAGAGGTTTGATTCCATCAGAATTTTTAAGATGCGAATTATGGATGAAAGAACCACAATGGTTAAGCCTACCAATAATTCATATACAGCAAGATTTAAGTGTAGAATTAGAGAGTGAGATTATGTTAAAAGAAATGAAAAAGAGTTTCATTTCAAATGTTTTTAAATTCGAGGAACCCAGTGTATTTTCTAAGTTTTCATCCTGGCTAAAGCTATGCAGAGTGTTAGCTTGGTGTATAAGATTCAAGAATAACTGTAGTAAGTTGCCCGCAGAACGTATAAAGGATTATTTGTCTACTGAAGAACTTCGTGAAGTTACCTTTATGATCGTTAAGATCGTACAAAATTCTGAATTTCCAGAAAAGTTATCCTGTTTAAAATCGGGTAAACCTTTAAAACCATCGAGCAAGCTTTTGCCGTTAAATCCTTTCTTAGATTCCGCAGGAATAATACGTGTAGGCGGAAGGCTCAGAAATGCTAGTATTTCAAATAATCGGAAACATCCTATGATTTTACCTAAGAGTCATAATATTACGCGTTTGATTATTAGGCACTATCATGAAACATATCTTCATGCAGGTACTGAACTACTCATTTCTGTCATAAGACATAGATTTTGGATTGTGAGTGCTAGAGATATTATTAGAAAATGTTTAAATCAATGTGTTATTTGCCGTAGATTTAGAGCCGAAACTGCAACTCAGCAAATGGCAGATTTGCCTGTTTCAAGAGTTACTCAAAGTAGAGCTTTTTCTCGTGTAGGCATTGATTTTGCAGGACCATTTAACGTCAAATATCGCAATGGTAGAGGAGCTAAAATTTTCAAATGTTATATATTTGTTTTACTACTAGAGCAATACATTTAGAATTAATTAGTCGGAGATCTTTCAACAAAATCGTTCCTTGCGACACTTAAGAGGTTTATCGCTCGTAGAGGCAAACCGTGTGAAATTCATAGTGATTGTGCAACGAACTTTATAGGAGCTAACAAAGAGCTAAGGAAAGTTCTATCAACTGTTCAGCGTGATGAACACCTTCAGGGGTATATTTCTTCAGAGAATATTAAGTGGTTATTTAATCCGCCCCTGCACCTCATTTTGGAGGTCTTTGGGAAGCGGGGATTAAATCGATGAAACACCACTTAAAGAGGTGTTTAGGAACACTTATTTTAACATACGAGGAATTTTTGACATTAATAAACCAAATTGAATCCTGTCTTAATTCTAGGCCATTAGTACCAGCTTCGAGCGATTGCAGTGACCTGGAAGCCTTAACACCAGGACACTTTCTTACAGGAGCGGTTTTAAGTGCTCTTCCAGAGCCTAATCTGATTCAAGATAAGCTGAGTTACGGTGACAGATGGAAAAACTTGCAAAGGCTATTGCAACAATTCTGGAAGAGATGGAGTAGTGAGTATTTGTCGAGGTTACAACAAAGACCCAAGTGGTGTAAGCTACAGCGAGATTTGAAGATTGATGATATGGTTCTCATTAAGAACGAGAATTTACCACCGCTACGCTGGAAGCTAAGCAGAATTGTTATAGTGTATCCTGGTCTGGATGACAGAATTCGAGTGGTGGACTTACGCACATCCAGTGGTGAGATAAAGTGACCAATGTCCTTTGCCATTTAATTCCTGATTTAGGGACTTTAATTTTTATTTTTCAGGTCTATTCAGCTTGATAATTTTCAATTTATTGTTTGAACCCCCTTGGGACTTCAAAGCTGGGGGTATGTTTGTTATTATGCAAATTGTATTTCTGTTGCTGAAATGAGGAGCGGCGCAGACGCAAATTTGCTGGTGTTTTTAAGCACACGCTTGGCACTTCAGTTGGTGCTGGGAATTACTGGAGTTCCAACGAGGAAGAGTTTCTTCTGAGTTGCGCTTCCAATGCTAGAGGTTTGCCGTGTTCTGACGCCGTTCCTCAGCCAACGTGATGTTTAAAGACAATAAAGAGATTCGGTCAACATTACGACTCTGAAGTTATTAAAGTACATATCCGGTAATGTAGCAAATCTTCATACAGTCCACTATTATTAAACAACGGAATACAACAAACATTCCTTATCATGTGCAACCGATGATAAAGAAGTAAAAGGCCCATATGTAATTGAATGACTACGAGAAGCTTTTATTTATTTAAAGAAGAAAATGGGGAAGAGGTAGTTGCTAATATAGACCATGTAAAACATTACTATGAAAGCATTGACAAACCTCTGTTAAAAGATATTTTACAAGAATCTCGCCCTACAGAAACGCAGTGCCAACAAGAAGTGGCGCAGAAGCTGCATCCACATCGAAAATGCAAACACAGAAAAGAAAACACAGGGATAACAATTAATGGAAAAGAGTCGAAAAAGTCGACGGTTGATTCTTCAAGAAGAAATGAGTTGCAACAGCAACAACAGAAACCAGCCCCAAGAACTAGCGACTTCAGAACGAAAACGTAAAGTACGACGATTCATAAGATCAAGCGAGCAACCAATGGAAAACCAGCGCCAGCTCAGAGGTAAGCGGAAAAGATTCCCATTGCCGAGAACAAACGTCAACGACGATTCTGCACGGCAAGCTCTATAGCTGAAACGCCGAGCGGAGGAGGATTCACCGTAGCAAGAGGAGACTGTACAAGTTTCAGAGGTCAGGTGCGCCTAAGCAACAGACGACGGGCCAGGCAAAAACAGCAGAACCGGCAACGATTCCAGAGAATAGGAATCGGCCGCGAAGCAGAGTTACCCCGCTACGAAATAAAATCAAAAGGTTCCAGGAGAGGGCTCCGAAGAGGAAGTTTCCGACACGTCACAGGAAACGACTTCGAGTGCAGTAAGTCAGGATTTATCCGTCATGGGACGAGTTTATAGCGAGATTACCAGAAAAGCAAACGGTAAGTGAAATTTATTTTCTTCACATATTCATTTTTTGCTTTGTGTTGAAAGGGCAATATTTGCTGTTTATCTTACGTTTAGCCTCAAGCAAGATCCTTTTAGTTGTTATGTAACAAGAAAATTCTGAATTTATTTATGCATTTATTCACAATGATTTTAAGTTTAGTTTCATTCTGATTTTAGTCCAAGAGACTGATTTTTGAGATAACTTGGCGAAGTTTTAAAATAACTTTCAGCAACTCGTGTACATGGGATGTAAAGTGTACATTTTACTGGAGAGGAGAGAGAAAGAAAAATTTAACAATAAATGAAAAATGTATGAAAGATTCTGATAAAGTTCAATTAAAAAAAGTTCCTATAAAGGGATTTCAAAGAGAAAATAATGTAAGGTTTGTTGAATATTTTTCTAAAACCATTTTCCGTCCAGATGACTGGAAGGAGAACATCTGCTATTAATATAAAAGATGAAGATTTGTATTGCGGAGCTCCAGCTGTATGTAAACTTTAGTTTGTAAATTATGGCTTGTAAAATGTTGGCTCTTGTTTAGTTAAAATTTAAGATCTTACCAATGTCGTTTGTATCAAATTTAAGATCTTACCAATGTCGTTTGTATCAAATTTAAGATCTTACCAATGTCGTTTGTATCAAATTTAAGATCCTACCAAGACTCCGTTGCGATTATTTAAATGCTGGCGGGGAAAAGTGTGAGGTTTCTTTAAATTGTTTAACCAGTTATTTTATGGGTCATCCGCTTTTTTGGAAGAATAAAATAAAGATGAAACAGCCAGTCAGATCTCCAGATCTAAAATCTATAGAATATGTCTGGGATGCCCATGTGAGGGCAATTGAAACTTTCCTCTTCCCAGAACTCTCCAACATCTGAAAACAGCCTTGTTGCAGAAGTGGGACAGATTACCACAGTGATTGTCTTATTTCCAGTTCGAAATCACATTTTAAGAACGGTACGGCTGTTAGAAAAGGCTATATTCCCCTACTAGCCTCTTTTTTATTCTGATTCTGTATTTTACAGGCCTTACGCGTGATTACGTGGGTACGTAAAACTGCAGAATGGCACGCGATCAACCTATGTCCATATTAAATTTGATTAAAATCTGTCAATGAGTTCTGGAGATAACGTTTGAACACGAAAATTCTGAACGCCATTGCAGTTCATAATTGTAAACTTCATTTCCTAAGAAAGGAAAAACAAATTTATGCAATAAAACTGTTGATTAACTAATAAAATGGGGTAAAAACCATTTTTTCTTAATTTACCTCTCCTTATTTGTGAGAAAATTGCCTTGTGTTAAGTATCTTTAATGTATAAAATTCCTCCTAATCTTTGGCTACCTAAATCTTTCTAAACTCTTCACTATTACACCAGTTACTTCAAATCTACTACATTAATTGTCTACATCTTTGCTACGAAAAATGTCAAATTTTTCAATTTTAAGTGAAGCTTTATAAACTTATGAAACCATATAAGCAGTCCGGATATAAAGGCACAGGCGGCCGTTGCTAGCCGTATTCATGCTTGGCGCCGGACACTAGCGGCTTCTCGCGTCAGAATGCTTGTTCTTATTATATTTTATTCGTTAGTCATTACAAGAGCATAGATCTGCTGCTTTTATTGATATTTTTACGAATTTTATACGTATGTAAAAAATGTTAGAGAAATTATATGTAAAATCATAGTATTTCTTTTTACGTAATGTAATTGTTAAGATTACTGTTTAACACTGAGTAAATGGCCATCTCGCTAAATTGGCGAGGTATCGCCAAGGAGGCGATGGTTTTGACGACAAATTTTTGTCCCCAAATTTGGCGAGAAATCGTCAAAAGTCTCCAAACCTAGCGATCATTGGGTGACATTTTTGTTCAGTCCCTGTATAACTGTAATGTGTATTGTAATTGAATAACTGTAATTGATCCTTTATGTAGCTGCAACCATATTCAGCTCTCATATGCCTTCTGATAATTTTGAGAAGTACTAGTGGTTTCTCGGCAGTCGGAGGAAAATTATGTAAGACTGGAGAGAGTATCAGTTTCTCAGCTGTTAGTTCAGAGTTTTAATTCGGAGTATTGAGATATCCCTGAGAGCTTCGCCTTTTAAATACGCTTTTGTTTTTTTTCCTGACGTTCCAGAACTGTGAAGTGTTTCTTTTGTTTAAATAAATTTTATCAAGTTATCATCGGTTCAGTGTGCATTCGATATATTATGGACCCGTATGTACGTACACAACAGTATTTATTTAAAGCGAAAGAAAATTTTAAATTGTAACCTGCATAAATGCACACGGCACAATTAAATGCTTTATGCCTTGTGTTTGGGGTACTGGATTCTTTTAATTAAAATGAGCTACTGACCTATCCAAACGTGATAAAGAGTTATTTGTTTAATAGGCAAGAATTCTTAGCAAAATCTGAATAAGAACCTAAGTCGGCTGTACGCTCACCATTAATAAGGAAACTCCAAGTTTTATGAGAAAAGAGTTCTTTGCCTATTATTTCAGATCTTCAGTTGTTATACAAAATGAGAATTTCATAGAAAATTCCGCGTGATTAAATAAATCTTGAAAAAAAGATAGTAGACTTAATAATTCGGAAAAAGTTCTCTCATTTAAAGAGAAAGCCGAAACAGAAAAGTTTTTGTTATTTCGTTGCGTAAATGCACAAATATTTCAATTTGTGGTCGTAAGGTAATTGCGCCCTGGAGCCGAAAGAAATTCTTTAGCTGATCAAAGAACGTTAAGAACAATTATCATGGGACCAATTAACCGGAAACATGCAAAAGTTCTCTAGAAGGATTTACAGGTTAAGGCAAAATCGGAAGAAAGAATTCAAACAGTTCAGTTGCAATAAAATAAGACTAACAATGAACCGGATTTCGTCTTTTGCTCCTACTTCTTCTAAGCAAACTATTATTTTTTGTCTTCAAGTATTTCAAACGAAGATAAAGTTCCCGAGGGGAAAAAATAGACGTACAACAATAATAAAATCTCCAACTTGGGAGAATGAGACTTAAAGTTTTAGTTCAGGCGTATCACAGAACTGGATTTTCTGGTTGATTAGCAGCACTTAATGCAAATGTTGTTAGCTAAAAGTAATAAATGCTCAAAGAATATGGGGATTTTCGCTAAAAAGGACACTTCAGATGTTTTCAGTTATAGCAGTATCAGGAGGTAAAGAACAAAATTGGAATCTTGCAATGAAAATTTAAGGAATAGCCTTTATTAGCGCTGTACGGCGTTTATTTTCACGGCTGGAAGGACAAGACTCAGAACTAGATATGAATTCACTTCTCCGTTGTGAGTTCTGGATATGTTTTTGTTTAAAAAAAATGGAAACTGATTAAGAGCTGAATTATAAACTGATATATATAAAATTAGTCATTTACTGAATTAATAAGATTTCTTCGTCAGAGAAAAAGAAGAAAAGAAAAGCTTTTCTTATTCTGAATGTAAACAACACTCAGGGCTGAAAAATAATCTGGGTTTATTTAAAGACAGTAGAACTTTTCATAAAATGAAATTGGAGAATCGTTTTCTATAAAAAGTAATGATAAGACTAGTGTAGTGGGCGAACTGAAAGAAAAGATACATATGCCAATAGTAAAACGTAGCTGCATTGCAATTAGAATCAGCTAGAGATCAAAAACTCATTGACATGGTCAATGTGTTAAGAATTTAAATTTCTACAGGTTCCGTGATAGTTTCTAACTTATATTTTGCTTTTTTTATATTTTAACTGAATGAAAGAACTTTTAATAGCTATTTGTAACAAATTGCTTAGTAAGTAAATTTTCCTTTAATTTTGTTAAAATAATACGCAAAATAGTTTATACGACTGTATTTTTTAAAAATTATCTGAAAGTACAGAAAGATTGGTTCTAAAGTAAAAGAAAGAAACTAGACTTCTTTTAAAAAACAAATAATTTGATACAAATACTTAAACAAATCTTATTCAGAACAATTTTATAGTCTTCGTTGCTTTTCTCTTGGAAATACTGTTTGCGTGCTTAAATGTTATTCTAAGAAACATAATTATCCGCAATAAAGAGTAATTTTTGAATCTAACTAAACTATGTTTTTAAAAGATGCCTCACACATTTTATTACTTTGAACATGTTTTCAAGTATTTTATTCGCTCATATTTAAAGATTCCTGTGATGTATTCCAGTATTTTACAAATAATTTAAGAAATGCGTTATAAAAAGCGACGGGAATTATTTAACTCATCAAAAAATTAAAACGATACACTTTGTCGCTAATAAATTAAGTTTAGAAATTCTAAAGCAAATATTTTAATAAAAAGCTGAATTTTTTTAGCTATGTGCATTTAAATATGATTTTCTATTACACAAAATGTTCTCTCTTCAAATAAAGAGGAGAAAAAAAATCCGTCGAAACTTAAATGGAATATAATACTTTCTCATTTATTCGTTTGTGTGTTTAGAAAGTGTTTCATTGAAAAGTTTAGTAAATATGAGACACATTTTTCGAAATGCTGAATTGATAGGAAACTTTATTATTAATTCATTATAGCAGGTTGCCTTTGTGAAGATTTCATGATTAATTCCACTCTTTTTGCATCTTAAAAATAAATTTGTTTATATGTTCTTAAATAAGACATATTTTTTTTCCTTTTTAAACATCATCGGTTTTGGGGAGATTAGTTTGCAGACTTAATTACTCACTTTTCAGATTTTTACCTTCACGTCCGCAATTAGCTTATAAGTAATCATATCGAAAATTGTTTATTTCACAAGATCAGTTATTTACAAATATTTCTGCAAATTAAATTTATTTTCTTCATTACTATGCTTTAGTAATGGATATTACTTTTGTTTCTTTATTTTTTATAATCTATCAGAGTACTATTTCTTCCCTGATATAAGATTTAAAATAAGCTTTTGTATATATAGAAAATTGTACTTTGCATTCCTTCGCAAAATTCAATTTTACATATTTAGTTAACAGAAGAGAAATTTTATTTCTCTTTTTCGAAAATGGCATATAATATTGTCACTTAAGCTAAATTATTTTATTCAACTTTGCAAATTCAAAGCAGAATTATTTCGTTTACCAAAGAACAGATAAACATGTTTCGATCATAATAAAGAAAAATTAGCACTGTAGGTGATTACATTTATTACAAACTCTTGGCACAGTGAAAATCTTTCAAAAACTCCATAAAACTTAAAATCTAGTTTTCTGCATTACAGATAAAAGAAAACTGAAACAGTTTAAAAACAGTCAAGAAGTTTTTGAATACAGTTTAGTTTAACAAAGCGAATTAAAACATCAAAAACATCTAATGCTACAAAGCAGTAAACAGTAAAAAGAGTTAAAAAGTACATAAAATAAATCTAACATGAATTTAAAACTCATCTTAAAACATTATATGAATGCTGTTGTTTTGCTGTAGTAGATAAAGAATAAATGTAGGTACTTTTTAAAACCTATTACTTAAAAAACTAAATTGAAGAGCCACAAATTAATTAACATATGCATTACCATTTACAAAGGTATACTTCTACTTAAATTTGCAATTAAAACTAATACATATGTGAATATTCTTACTAAAATAAGTATGCCTACACATACATTTTGTTTATTGTAGTTAATATAATTAAAAAAGAACTATTGCTACAATGAATATGGAGATCAAGGAAATCAGATTTTAACGTTTGTTGCTGGAATCATTTTAATACTTCTTTCACTTTCTTCAAAAGTCACTTTTCTTGGTAATAAATGTTTTGTTTGCTGTAGTTATACATTTATTTTCTTAGAAAAAAATTATACTTTAATTGATTTAAATAAATGATAAATCCAAAACAGTAGCAATTAAAATAAAAATTATATAGAAAATTTGGGATATGCTTTTGATTGTTTTATGACATGGCACAGTTCCTGAAATAATGTTATCAAAAAGGACAATACAAAGAATCGTGTACGTCTAGGTACACTTTTGCCATCTTGAGTAATTTTCTTGCCTTTCAAAGTGAAATACATAAAATTTGAGTGCTTCATTGTTGTTTTCTACCAGCGTTGTACTTTAATTTCTCGAAATTCCATTTATACTAGTCTTTCAGTTGTGCACAAAACATCCTTGCATTTTTCTTATGTCTAAAGGTTATATTCCTCAAGTTGAAAGAAGAAAAGCAATCAAGTTTTTATCTTGCTCTTCATATAACTCTCTCTTTACCCATTGGCATAAAAAACTAAAAATTTAACACATGATAAATAATTAGATCTTAAGATTTCTTTTCAACTCATTCTTTGCTCCCGCGTTTGGCCTTTTTTGATTTAGTATATATTTTTTTGCTGAAGACGGGTTTCTTGCTAT
The DNA here is from genome assembly GCA_000611955.2 of Stegodyphus mimosarum. Taxonomy (NCBI): domain Eukaryota; kingdom Metazoa; phylum Arthropoda; class Arachnida; order Araneae; family Eresidae; genus Stegodyphus; species Stegodyphus mimosarum. The sequence continues at coordinate 38,416 of KK120581.1, read as the reverse complement.
ATGTAGGTTGGTTTAGCTTTTCGAACTGGTAAAACAAGTGAGCATTTTTGCAAACAAACTCCTCTTTCTCTCTGCAGGAACCTGTTTCTTGGTCAAAGCCAGTACCATTAGTACAGAAAACTTTGTAATCGAGCATTTTGTATTTTCCTAACGGGACACAGATGTGGAACATTTCGCACTCACTCTCTATATCGGCGTATACTCCTCCAGCTACTTTATCTTGACAAGTGAAACCTATTTTTTGAATTTTTCCCTCCATATTATCAACATTATATGTTACAGCTTCTCTCTTACTGCGTGCATTCCCATCAGGTGGAGTTTCATCTTCGTAATCGTATTCATAATCGTATTCATAGTTATAACTTACGGTGCTTGTGGACACGACTGATCGCACTGTTGGCCGAGCAGGCAAAACGTTAGAGAGAGTGCCTGCTTGTGCAGGGCGACCTGCTAATACTGGAGGCCGGAAAGCAGGTGGAGCTGGCCTGGCTGGTGCTATAGGCACTCTTGCAACCTGTGGTGAAGCTGCAGTTGTGCGGACAGGAGCAGGTGTGGTTGCTGCTGGTGCTTGTTGACCTCTAAATTGGTTGCTGCCAGATCGGAATCGAGTGTTTCTCTGCGGCTGGGCTGGAACTTCTCTTGGAGGTGGAGGTGGAGCTGGGGTATTTCTGCTTCTCGATGAGGTCGACTGTCTAGCTGGTGGAGCTGGTTCTCTGGGTGGCGGCTGGGGAACATAATTGTCATAATCCCTATCGGCATCGTAGTCAGTACGCTTGCTGTTAGCAAGTCCGTGAACATTTTCATAAAATTTGGAGGTCAAGCTACAGTCGACACGATCGTATGATGTGCAGACTCGAGTTGATTGGCTGAAAATAGTGCCATTAGGGCACACAAAGCTCATTAGAGACATTTTATTGTGCATGCCTGGAATGCAAACATGATACACTTGACAATTGGCTTCCGGGTCAGCATAGTATTCTCCTACTTTTCTATCGTCGCAGGAAAAGCTCGTCTTTGGAATTTCGTGAACATTAATATTTGGAGCTTGCCTCTTGGATCTCTACAATGACATAAAATAAAGAAATAAAATTTACATGACGTTTAAGTATTTAACAGAATTTTCAGTATGATATTATTACATTTTATACATTATTGTCATGCAAGTATTTAGTATTCAGTATGGTGTTCTTCTCTATTAAATATAATTTTGAAAGGTTAGAATATTTAAGGAACCTTCCTTAGGCAATCATGCACCATCATGATGGTCTTCTGTGGAGGTGATTGTCTTAGAGAGCGGACTATCGAAGATGTTGTAAAGTCTATGTCTCTTTGGGAACATAAACTTTTAAAAGGACTTAAACTACAAAGTAGTAAACAGTAAAAAGAGTTAAAAAATACATAAAATAAATCTAACGTGAATTTAAAACTCATTTTAAAACATTATATAAATGCTGTTTTTTGCTAGACAAGATAATGAATAAATCTAGGTACTTTTTAAAAACCTATTACTTAAAAACGAAATTGTTATCTTCTAGCCTTGTGAAACGAAACAGAAGAAAGGTGTATAAGACCCTTTTATTCAAGCATCAAATTAAATGACTCAACTTGGGTTACATGAAGCCACTCATTTCTGGCTTAACAGAATAACATTAACAAATACTAATTTCAAGGTGTGGTAGATTTGCCTAACGGTTTACAGAATACTTTAACGCGCAGAAAGAGCTTTGGTTTGTAGTAAACCGGCAAGATAAACCTAATGGCTAGAATACTCAACGCCGTTAATGCAAGTTGTTAATAATCACAGCACAACGTGGCCTGAAATAAGCAGACACGCTCTAAAACTAACATCCGAAACTCTTGCTTAAATAGCACTTCATTCTACCTTAATTTGAATAAACTCTCGCTATCTCATTTACATTCTGACATGAAAAGCGTGGTGAAAAGAGAGTAATGGCAAAGGTTTTTCAACTTAAAATGAACAATTAGTTAAAAATAAATAGATAAACTCACAATGTTAAAGATTATTTTTTAATTAGTCTCCGAAATACCTATCACTTTTATAGGCGGTCGCCTTGAAAGATTTCACTGTAAACATTTTTATTTGTATTATAAAAAGAAGTAAATGAAGGGTTTTTGACTATTTTGTTGACTTAAATAAGGATTTTTCATACTTAGAAATTTTTACTTTCAGTGAATTCTTTGGGCAAAGGAGTTATTTAATTTGTGTTCTTAATATTAATAGAATTTCTCAAATTTATCCTTGGAAGACAATACAGTAATAGTTTTATTCAGTAAAGGAGACACGAAAATTCATTTCTAGACAAACGACGTAAATCGGAACAATTTTTCCAAGGACGCAAAGTTAAACAGAGGCGTTCGACGAAAAGAATAATTCTCATCTCTCTTTATACTTAAAAAAAAACTTTTAATGTGAACAGCGTTTAAACTTATAACAGCTGTTGTGATAAAGGTTATTAATCTTCACAAATATATTGTTACGTGCGTACGTGTTCGTTATATATTGAATGCACAAGTCGTAAAAAGTTAACAAAAATTTATTCTTCCACAACAAATAAACTAAAATGCTGAAATATTTCTTCACAGATCTTCGCACAATATCACAATATCTCGAACGTTTAGCAAAAACTCAGTTCAAAACAGATAAAATAATTCTATCTCACAGCGAAATCGCTACAATCAATACAGCATTAAGTAAACAAACAGCAGTTCGCTTTTTACAGCTACAAGTATACAGCAACAACAACAACTAACTAACTGAGATGAGCTGTTTCACCTCGGCTTTTATAAGCTTTTTAATTATCAGTAGAACAATCACGATTTTTCTAGACTTTTCTGGATGGCAACAGTAATTACGAGATATTTATTTATTAAGCATTAAATGCACGCGCTCTTTTATTTGTATTGTTATTTTTTTTTTCGACGTAGCTTTCTCTTCAAAAATCGTCTGCGTTGCTAAGGCAACATGAAGCAAATCTAATTACAATTCTAAATAAATAGCCA
>KK120581.1:6586-32337 GCA_000611955.2 Stegodyphus mimosarum | reverse complement strand
TAGACTTTTCTGGATGGCAACAGTAATTACGAGATATTTATTTATTAAGCATTAAATGCACGCGCTCTTTTATTTGTATTGTTATTTTTTTTTTCGACGTAGCTTTCTCTTCAAAAATCGTCTGCGTTGCTAAGGCAACATGAAGCAAATCTAATTACAATTCTAAATAAATAGCCAGATAAATGTGAAATTCGTAACAATATCTATAATTTGCATTATAGTTATAACAATAGATGACTTTTTGCCGTGATAAATTCTTTTAAGACTGAAAAATGTATCTCACTGAAGTTGGACTGACGAAGACCTGTTGTTTTCTCTTAAGAAAGCCTCACAGTCCGATTATCTGGATTATCGTCCTCAAAATTTTTCATCGTCAGTGCTGGTGAAATTTAATCCTTTGTTTAATATTGAAATCGTCAGAGTAATTTGCGGGTAGAGAATCAGAATTTTTTTTATTCATTCGAAAAGTCTTTGATTATTAAATTCCAGAAAATCGTTGAAGAGTTTCTGATCCGGAGAATTCAGACTTCCTAGAGGGTGAAGCATTTTCAATTACCCATTTTGAAAATAATATACTCGGCGCTAGAGACTATAAAACTCTAAATGTTTTATATCATCTTTTTGCTACACTTGTGTGTTTGCCTATATGCTGTGTAGATTTTACTACTGCATTTTGTGTACATTTGCTACAGTTACTTGTGAAACACTTTGCTAAACGAGATGGTCATTTGAGAAACAGTGCACTGCCGAAAACGATTATGGACACTTTGCATGACCCGATCAAGGAAATCTGGAATTATGCGCCCAGTTTTCTGAGTCTTCCCGTCAACTTTCCCACACTTCCCACTTTGGTTACATACACTTTAAGTACTCCCAAAGACAGAAGTCCAGAGCATTTAGCTCGGGGGATCTGGCGGGCCTTTGAATCTCGTCGAAACGCAGAAGTCTGTTTTCAGTAATCTTCCATTGTCATCCATTAACGCAGTGTACCCAACTCTCCATTTCCGAAAGGTATTCATTTGGCAGACATAATATTTCTCAAATAACTGTAGCAAATGCACGCACTCAAAGCGCAACTATAAAGCCTACGTGGTGTGTACGTAAATGAACATGTATACCGAAAAAGATTATATAACATATTTGGAGTTTCATTGACTCTAGGGCCGAATATATTATTTTCGAAATGGGCAACGGAAAATACTCCATCCTGTACAACATCGACTTCCAAATTAAGTTCTCATCCTACAAAAACGACTTCCCAGATAAAAAAGAAAACAGAATCAGCTTCTTTATTACTTACAAAATTCCTCACCTCTGTGAAGGAAAGGCGGCACCGATTCTTCCATGCACATTACATTGCTTTCATCATAATATTGTGGAGATTTGTTTAATTTAACTTATAGTTAATTTTTAGTGAAAGCAACTTTCCTTTCAGTCTAGTTTTCATCCGCGCTTTCTTACCAGACTGTTAATAAGCTAGCGCGCGTGTATTCAAATGAGGTAGAAATAAGTGCTATTCAAGAGAAGAGATTTTAGAGAGTGTTATGCCTGCTTGAAGGTCACGTTGCTATTTTGAATTACTAGCGATTAGATTTCTGTGGCGTTGAGCGCTTCTAGCCATTAGGCTTGTTTTCCGCCGACTTCTTCGAATCGTAGCCTTTCTGCGCATTTAAATTTTCCTGTCAGCTGTTAGGCTAGATTCACTACATTTTATTTTAAGCTCATCGTTATGTTTTCAGTTAAGCCAGAAGTGTTGCTTTTTATAAGACCATGCGGGGCCATCTGTTTTATGTTGAGGGAATAAAGGGTTCTTTGCACCCTTCTTCTGACTTTTTGTTGTATTTAAAGACCTGGGGATAATTCCTCATACAGTCTTTTAGAGCTCGTTAGTTTATGCTCCTAAAGGGAACGAGACTCTGTAACTTCATCACAAGAGTCTCGACTGTACATGAATTACTGAAGTCTTTCCAAAATGTTCTTCGCTGACAAATCCGCATTTTCTTTTGCAGCTGCGCTCAAACTGGCGAAACAATGTTGGATGTTGGCGGAAAAAATGTTATGCTAACAACGTCTTGATCGGATTTTGATCATTTGATTTAAGCAGATAGGTGCTATTCGGAATCAAAAGAGCAACTTTCATACTTAGATCAAAATAATAAATTCTAAGTGCAATCACTGATTAATATCACAGTGCGTTATCAATGATTAATATCACCTATAGAAGCAAGTTTTCGAAATCAACTGTAACACTTAGCTTGCAGAATAAAATGATGATTAGGCCTGTTTTTTAACACAGAAAGAATTATAAAAGTGAGGTCAAAAAGTTCTTTCTCTCAAAGTGCGTCTAACCTGCACAAAATCCTCTTTTCCTATAAGCTGAATTTCACGATATAAGTGCGAGTGGACCTAATCCAAATCTGCATAAGTCGAAGTATCACTGTATATTCATTTAAACTTAAGGGGTGGGACTTTCAAGCATAAAAATAAAAACAATAGGGGTTTTATACAATACTAAGCTTAAAAAGATGTGCTTTAGCTCACATCTCTCATTTTTATGAAATTTGGGAGACTACTGATATAAATTTCATGAGAATGAGAACTGTAACCAATAGCAACTGTATTGCTTACTATAGTCACGGCAATGCAGTTGTAAAATGGTATTTGCTTTTGCTTTTTTATCTCCATAGATAAAAAGTTAATTCGCATAGGTAAAGTACTTACTGGTAGGTTGTCATCGCCCAGAACTGCCACAAAAAACACCACTGCACCTGTTAGAGACAAAAAATAGAGAAGTTAGATTAATTCGATGCAATTGCATTAATAGGTTGTATTAATGAATTGCGTTAATGAATATCGGGTATTTGATATCAAGTACATTTATTTTTGTTATCTTTATGAAAGAAGTTTTTAATTTAGCACTCTTAAATTTAAGATAATTGCTAGTTGTGTGATACTTAGATGTGTAATGTTCTTCTGAAATAATTTAAAAACAAAAATATCCCCATTCAGTGTTCTGTGTTTAAAGATTAAATTGAACATTGTATTAGCATTGCTAATTATATCTTTATATGATTTTTGCATTGTTAAGCATTTTTCGCTAATGAATTGATATAATCATTTTCATTTATTTGAGACTATTTTGGTTTCAATATATTCCTGACTGTGGCATTCCTAGATAAGAATCCACTTTCTTAAAATTCCATTTAAATTTTATGGGCGTACTGAAAAAAATTAAATACTGAAAGCTTAAATTTTGCAAAGAAAAAATATAGAATATTGTCACGAAAGATCAAATTAGCTATTTGTTATATAGGAAGCGGTTAGTTTCTTAATATATCATAAGCATCGTATAATCCCCATCTTTTAACTTTTAATAAGATTTTAAAAAAGAAATGAAAGGGAAGTATTTAAGCAGCGGTTAGACGTTTCTTCTGTTATTACGAGCACATTCCTGTTGATTAATGTCTTTATGATCTATGCATTCATATAACATTATTCAATATTTTGTTACGTCTAGCAAATTGATGGTAAAAACGCATAACAGGTATGAAAAACTTTTGCATTTATCTGCGAATTTATCAATATTGTATCTTCTAGAACAAGTTTGTTTGAACTAGAGGTGGGAATTTCATAGTTTCACGGACGAATGTGGTCAGCCTTTTATTTATCTGTTAAATACTTAGTTTTAGTTTATGAATATAAAAACTACTTTGTCCAAGTTCTGGTGTTTATCAATATTTTCTATGCTTTTAGTTGTTTAATTTACAAAACACGCTGAAAAATTATTTAAATCTAGATAAATGTATATATTTTCCTATATTCCTACTATGAAGGGGGGAGGAATGATCATCTAGCAATGGGTGAAAGAGGTGAATGGGGCAGAAAAGGATTGAGAACTCCTGTTCTAGAAAGTTCATGTATATGGTTAGTTGCATGCAGAATAACTCGAACAAGTATACCTTATTAGAAGTAAATAGAATGTGGTTCTTTAATTTTAAATCTTGAAAAACTCAAAGAAAATATTCTTCGATAAAAGATTGCTTTTTCATAAACTATGCATTGAAATTTCATCACAAAGTGACATAAATAAAGTATTATTTAGAAACGGAATTTCATACTAGCATATATAGTACAAATATCCATACTGAATAATAACATACACCATATCATAATACCCTTCATACAACGAACACAGACGAAATTTCTTGATTGTTATGGGATACACACAGGGAACTTTAGTTTCTAAGTATCAAACTCTAAATGTAAATATAACATGCCTATAATATTTAATGATATATTTAATTGTTTTCACTGATTATCAGCAAAAAATGACTTTATCCTTTCCCATACAACGAACTAGTTTAGTATTGAATATCCCCCCCTTTCTGTAATCTACGAGAGTTTCCGCTCTTTTTTCCCTCATTTGCAGCAAAGAGTACAGCTTAAGAGTTACAAAATATAGTTTGCTATATGCTAAAATACTCTAAGCATTTGATTTTTTTAATTAAAAAATAGATATTTACAGTAAAGGTACATCGTGGAACAAATTTAAGTATTTTATGCATCATCTTTTATATATAATAACGGATAAATAAATGAAATGCAAGTACCAATAAAATATTTAGTCTAGGTTGCGAGACTTTCGCTTTCAGACACAGACTTATTTTTATAAAAGTATTATTGAGAAATGTGACCCATTGTATGAAACACCGAAGCTTATAATCCTCGATAAATACGTATGTATTAAAAAATATTCTTATTTTTTTGTTACAATTTATTTGTGAGCCTTACTGAAAATCTGTATGACATTGTATGGTAAAATGAGGAGTAATTCTACTAAATACGAATTCGGTAGAAAATGATTTTGTTCAATAGCTGCAAATTTAATCCAGTTTTAACTCATCTTTAAAATAAAAAAATAGTGAGTGCTCAATTCAGAGCGAGATCGAATAGGCGAAGATTATTCGATTCTCTAATACTGTTGAATTCTAATTTCATTCTCTCTCTGACTGATATTTTTATTAAGCAAACTTATTATCTTTTACGGCTAGTCTGTCATTTTAACGTAATGCCAGTCTGTCATTTTATTTTTGCTAATATGGCCTATTAGCAGTATCATTTCGCAGTAACACTAGTTGATTGTAGTATCAGTTTACTTCTTTAATCTGCGGTTTGACGTGAGGGTCATCCTGTAAGGATTTTAAGTTCACTAACGTTTATTTTATTTTAAAACTTTACTATCATCTCTTATTTTCCACTTCCGGCCAGAATTAACGCGTGAATATGTTTGTGCAAATCGTACTTGCTAACGCTTAAGTATTTAAGTTCTGGCTTTTTGCCAAGAGCAGAGTAGAAGGAGAGAGAGAGCTCTTTTGCTACGAGGCTTCACGCGAGCTTGCCATCAGTTACTGTCCGCCTTTAAGGTCAGTGTTTAACCCTCTTGAAAGTTAAAGACGTATTGTAGTTTGCCGTAGTTTGCGTACTACAGACGTAGTAATTTAAAAGGCCAGTCTTAGTGCTAGTCATCTGTGTAAAATATTAAAAGTTAGCTCTTATTTAAATTTTAGTTAGTTAGTAGTCTTATATTCTTTTACGTTCAGACCACAAATGGTTAGTTTTTGTATCCCGGAGTGCGGGAACGTTTGTAAAATCGATAAGCAAATAAAGTGTAATTTTAACCCTTCTTATCTTTGTTGTATCTTCTACACACGCATAAACATAGCTTTTAGTAAGCTCTCTGTTCCTAGTCAGGACTCCAGTTATGTTTGCAAAATCAACTAGTAGAAGAAACAGTAGCCCTGATAATCTGACTTTCATTTTTCTCCATTTGAAGAGACGATGACTAAATCCCGCCATGCAAACGCTTTACTGTCTTGAATTCGAGTGTGTTTTCAATAACGCTGAGCTCCAGTGAAACATTACCCTCTTAGGAAGGAATCTTACTGCATTTTATGGACCGCTAAAAATTATACACTTCTCTGGTACCTTGATGCATATAAAACACAATGATCTATCTATTCATATTTGTTATAAAGTCGTAGGAAGAAAGATAAGTCAAAATTTCAAATCTTATTTACGTTTTATCAGTTACCTGTTTCAATTTTTTAGATGATAAATTTCTTTTAATTTTAAAACATTGATACTGAACACCTTCTTAAATACTGAAAAGATTAATTAAGCGTCAAATACTTAAATATTTGGTTTGAGAATTGCATCGCTAAGGTCAGGATCAGTCGAAATATTACATGTTTTATTTCCTCACAAAGCATGTTGTTTAGGAAGCAGTAAAACAGTAAAAAAACAGCAGTTAAAAAAAACTGAACACTTTTTTTTGTGTGTGTGTGTGTGACCCGATAATAATGAATTCCGTTACAGCTTAAAAGAATGCCTGAACTGTCAAAAACTGCTTTCAAGAAATAAAAAAAATTTGTCCAGCCAATCGATTTAATGACAACATTTACCATTCACCAGAGCATAACTGCTATGGTCAGTGACTAAAGTGTATTAAATCCCACTGCCATGTTTTTATGACACAGAATGGAAAAAATAAGAATAGATAGAAACGTGGAAGAAAATGTATCAAAAACTGTAACTTGACGGTCACTAAACAGAAATAGTTCAAGGATAACACCTTCAGTTCGCGGTTCTTCTGCTGCCTATCTTCGCAAAGAATATAATTGTTTATGTTTTAAGGAGGTCATTTGTCTTATGACGAAATGCACTCACGTACAAAAGATGGGAAGGACCCCTGTCTCTGCAGCTTCTCTGAAGTGGAATTTATGGTGCGTGTCTCTCTTAATTGAATTCTACGAAATAAAAAAAAAATGTTATTTTTCAGGTTGTCATTTTTTATTTTTATGAGATAGTTCCGAGTACCATATTTTTCTTTAATTGCTATTCAATGAATTCCTACACTAAACTGACGAGACCTCTGCCTTAAAACTTCTTGAATTCTAGATATCTGTAAAAATATTACGTTGGAGAACATTTCACTAAACTAAGGGATTTTGTATCCATTTACTACAATACAGTCGAATACCTTCATATCCGTTGAATTAATTGGTGCAAAGACTGATGCAGAGATAATCTAAGACTTAAGTCAGCCGCTCATTCTCTTTTTTTCAGTTCGTCGCAATCTGGTGACGTTATTTTCAGAATCGCTACAGTCCATAACAAAAACGGCCTATTTCAGAACGATGATTCACAATATACATGCAACTTGCCCACTTTCAAATGAGACGCAGTTGATCGACTGTAAAATGTATCCAGTTTTCAGTCTTTAAAAAAAGTGAATTTTAATATGTAATAAGTACGTCTATATGTGTCAAAAAACTTAATAATGGATACATTTGTGAAGGGCTGAGTTCTAACTTTGCTTTAATCAGTTGTTCGCAATCATCTGTTGGTCATCACTTTTGATTTATCAAATAATATTGGAAAACACTGGCTCGATTCCAAATGTTCCCTGAATTGTATCTTAATAGCTTCTTTCCTATATATATAGTTACGTAGAGGCATAATCTCTTTTGGCTAAGAAAATTGGTTTAAACAACCCTAAGAAAATAGACAGTTTTAAGGTAAAATCATGCCAGTTGTCATGCTAAATCTGTTTAAGTTATCAAGAAAAAGAAAAAAATCCAGTGAGGGATTTTGAGCTCTGATAATCTTTTAAACCGCTTTAGAATGGGAAAATGGAACTATGACGTCTCGAAAACGCTTCGTTTCTTTTGCGATAAAATTAAAGAAATAATATTAAACTTAAATTAATTGTATCACACCATTTTATTTTAATATAAAACAAATTATTACTAAATTAAAAACATATATGAATCAAAAATAAGTTTCATTATCATAAAATAACCCATTTCTGTAATAGAAATGTAGTGGGATAATGAATACAGTGGAAATTATTTTACTTCTTGGCTAACATTTACGAAGATAAAATATTTCATGAAAAGAGTCGTTTACCATAACAGTAATCTCAAGAGAGATTTAAATTCAAATTTAAGCCACCTAACGTAATAAAATCAGACAGACTGGAAAACAGCTTCACTGCCAGAAGCGATAGAAAATCATAGAATTAATAAAGCCGGAAATAGGCTTCTCTTTTGAGCGTTATCAGAGAGCAAGTATAGTTTAAAATATTACAACATTCTCCTTCTACCAGCTTCGGATAATTTCAGTTTGAAATGATGATCAGTGCCTTTTTCACTTTCATGATGATTTCTGAAATGTTGATTAGATACAGTTTCTCAACGGACTGTTATCAGACATGATCGGCATAATGTGACTACGTATGTCCTTCGCAACCTATAAACTTCAATGAAAGGCACACACTTAAAGATTGAAAGTTTAATGTAGTGCCAAAATACATAATATTTTTCTCCTTTTGCGTAGGCATAAAACTAAAAGTAAAATCTGTAGAACATTTTAACGAGACTGTAATCGCAAATTGAAACAACTATGACTGTTGATTGATCTAAAAGGCTGTACCAAAACAATACCTATTTACTGGCTCAAAAGACAAGAAAAGGGACTAAGTACAAATTAAGTTCTTGGAATACGAAGGAAATTTCATTACAAGATGTGTAAATGTTGTTAGTTTTCATGCAACGATGAACTGAAATAAAAAATATGTTCATTATGTTCGAGACATTGTGCATTTTTTGAAAGCAGGAGAGATGAAAAATGAGCAATGCCCTCGCCGGAACTCGAACCACGGACCTCTCGAATACGCGCCGACCGTGCCGACCACTACACCATGAAAGCATGCTAAGAAGGCGGGAGAAATACCTTATATACTCCCTCCTTTTAAAAGGCGACTGGGGATTAGGGAACCCAATCGCCAAATCCTGGTGGTGGAGAATCATCATCCAACATCTTTTCGTTCCGGTGCCACTGTAGAGACATTAGGTATTTTTTGAACGCAGGAGAGATGAAAAATGAACAATGCCCTCGCCGAAACTCGAATCGCGGACCTCTCGAATAAGCGCCGAGCGTGCTGAGCACTACACCACGAAGGCATGCGATGAAGGTGAGAGAAATACCTTATAAATAGTTGACAGAAGTGTTAAAAATAATTTCTTTTGTTAACCAAATAAAGTTTTAACTGCTATATTTAAAAAAAAAATAATAAACTTTGTATCTTTATCCGTAGAGCCAGCAATGAGGTTCTTCGGATAAAGAAGGTAAGTTTCCATCTCTTTATCCGAAGAAACGATACTGTCATAACATTCAAATAAATCTTATTCTTTCTCTATACTCGTACCTGTACATGTGGCTCTATTTTTATCGTGTACCTTCAGGGTATCTTATGTTTCAGCAGTATTTCTGCTGACTATAAAAAAATGCGTTCGTATGTTGGAAATCAAAATGTAAATTCATAAATTCATAAAGTGCGGTTAGTATAAAAAAAAACTTCCGAAAAGCGCTAAGAATGAGTTATCTGATTGTAACGAAATTTTATATAAGCATACGTTTGGAACCAACAAGAAAAATAATTAAATTTTGGTGGCCAATTAATTAACAGATGGAGCTCAATAAGCGCGTTTGCAGGGGTACCCAGCCCTTTCGATCTGGAATCTCATTGACTGGAGAAGAATTGCCTTCAGCGATGAGTTCTGTTTCAAATTAAGCCACAACGTCCACCAGAAATAGCTTTAGAGACGATCAGGATAGCGTTAGGGTTCTAACCTGACTATGGCCCGTCAGACCCGGATCTGAAGGGGGGGGGGCAAGCCGGGATCTGTGCCTCGGGCGGCAGCTTCTGTGGGCGGCAAATTCAAGCGTGGCGCGTATTTGGAATGTTATCTAATTTTGATAAACATTAGTAGTTTTAAAGCCAGGTTTAAAAAGCCTCTTTTAAGAATATTTATAATTAATTACTAAGAAACCTTTTAATGGAACGAACAGTTAAAAGAAAGCTAAGTACACCCTGAAAGCTAAGTACACCCTAATAGGATTCTAACGAAAAAAGCAGAGGGAGGACAATAGTGGGACTCTAGGCGTCACTGACAAGGTCAGAAGACCCTCTCCCCGAGGTTCGTGCTTTTGCAAACTCGACACCCGCTAAATATAGGGGGTCTAGGGGTGTTCACCAACCTCATATGATTTACACTACTGTTCGCTTGCCTTGCCACAGGGGATAATTGCCCCTTTTATGCAGGCTCGCTTTAGGATGTCTTGCGCCGGTCGTATACCAACTCCGCGGAATTAATTGAAGCTCTCTTAAATTCTCCCCGATAACTAACAAAGGCCAACTTTTCCATTCTTCACCTTAATGTACGAAGAGTGACAAACAAGAAGAAGCTACGAACTGCGCGACGCTTTCTTTTCCCTATTTCTACGAACTCGAACAGGATGTTTGCTACAAAAAGTCATTTATATTCATATTATATTTTTATGATGCTTAAAAGAATAATGAACCAGGCCTTGTTTATGCTCCACATGAATTCAAAAATTTCCAAATCGTAATATATTATATATGTTTTGGCAGTTATCATATATACGTGAAATAGTGACTTAAGTAGTCAAAATCTTGGACAAATGCTGCAGAGATAGTTGATGTACTAAAATATTATCTCGAAATTCTTGAAATTAAAAGTAGTCAATTAATGTCAAGAACTAAATAGGAGAAAATTGAAATTAAACTGAGTTATCGAGCTTCTTGAAATTAACATCCATATTTACTGATGTAATTTTAGGAAGCGCAATAACTGACTTAATTTGAATTTTCTTCTATTTAGATTTACCATTTCTTGTCCACTTTTAATTTCCCTTTGGAGGTAATATTTAAGTTTAATATATCAGTTTTTACATATGTAAACCAAATAAATTAATGACTTACATAAAATTTATATACATATATATGTATATAAAATCAACCTATCAAACATCGGATTTAGGAGAAGATACTAAGATACTAATATTAATTTGTAGCTCAGTTTAAATTGCCTTTTTTTTTCCTAGATAAATATTAATGAATCTTCTTAAATAATGGAATGGTCTTAACTTTCAAATTCACCATTTTAGGTAAATAGTTCTAATCTAATTTTAAAAATTCTTTTCATTAAATCTAAATATTCGGTTTGTTAAACGGTTCTAAATTCACGCAAATATTATTATAATATATGTCATATTAAGCTTTTACTATTAAGCTGTTTACTTTTCCAATTTTTAATCACTGAAGTTGAAGTTATTTAACTTTCTTACAGATTCCATATTTTAAGAAATATAAGAAATGTGTAAATATTTATTTTGTTTCCCAATTACTTTTCTCACCGATGTACTATGAAACTTATTTAATATTGATAATACACATTTAATTAATAATTATGTACATATGAAATCTGTTCATAATTAAATAACAAATTTCTAACTCCTTTATATTCACCTCTTAGAATTTTTAATTCCCTGTTCATCCATTCCTTTTTAAACTTGCATCATATATTTCTTTTTGCTGTACATTAGAATTTGTTCATGTTACCATCCCCGTTGTTATTAGGATGGGGATGGTAAAATTCGCACTGAATTTTGAATGAAATTCTTCACATGCATTTGCTCTTTTCCATGAAATTTCAGGGCAAAGTATTGGGGGAAAATTTCTTACATTTAGCTCTTGTATTTATTACTGTTATTCAAGTAATTAACCTGTTTAATAGATATTTGTTACTTCTTCTCGTGATTTGCAATTATATTTCTCTATGTTTCTTTTCCTGTTGGTTGCTATTGGCTTCGAAAAGTAAAACTAAACGTAACCCTTAGTTTTTTAAAGGGGAGGGCTCATTAGGTCCCCCTCCGTCTTCCCCTATTTCCTCAGGGGACTTATCTTTGTTAAATACTTAATGGTCTTTTTCTTAGTCTCTTTAGCCATTGTTTCCATTATTTATTTAAATGTTTCATTTCGATGATGTGGAGGTAATTGTAATTTTATTACAAAGGTAGTCCGTAAACGCCTTGGTCTTTAGTCCCTGTAAGGGACGCCTGGAGTCCCATCTGTTGTCCTCTATCTGCGCGAGGATATTCAAAGGAGAAGCAGAAGGACAGCATAGAGGCGCCTTATTTTCATACCGACACCTCTTGAGAAATAAATAGAGAAGCATTGTAAATTGGAACTATTTCCTAACACCCAATACAAATTAACCTTGGACCATCCTGGACCAACGATATAATTCAAAGTAATGTAGTCGAGAATATACAACGGACGGTTAACGTGGACTATGTGTCTAAGAAATGAAGTAAAGCATTTTGATTTTTTGCAGCCAGTCGGCAGTTTAGGTTTTAAAAATGGATTTATTATTTTTATAATTTTTTAATGTTTTTCAAGTTTGGACCTTTTTTTTTATTTTCTCATTTTCTCTTACTATGGCTGCTTCAAATATTCCTCACCATATTTAGCGACACGCAACCATTTAGTTAGCGCTCGCAACTCTCAGGAGCAGAATATAGAAAAAGGGCGAAAGATATGAACGAAGAAAGAAAACAAATTGCAGCTAAAGTGAAAAAGTGGATTCACTGAAAAGGCGAACCGTCAAACCCTGCCGCAACTTTCAATGATGCCGAGATTCTAAAGGACATTGATATTTCTTGCAATTTGCTGCTCAAGATGGAGAATTTTCATCTATCATCCTCAAAAAGACTACATATCGGCAACTGAGAGAACAACCTTCTTCATCGACCTCAAACGAACATCTAGAGGATATGAAATTAGGATATAAAGAATCTTCTCATTTAGGTGCGGGCGCGCAGCAGAAAGAAGAGTTAAAAACGTTTGATTTGTCGGACCCAGGCAGTTGTACAATCACAGAAAAAATGAACGATCAGCAACAATCTTTCTTAAGCAGTCAAGCTCTATTATTAGTCGAAAAAAAATCCAGAAAACGTTGACCTTAGGTTCACTGAACGTGATGGCAGACATTTGACATCTTCATTGTGGTACGGATCATTAGCAAATAATGAAAAGATTAAAAGATCTTGTCTTATATATTCTAAAACCAAAAATACAACTTTTTGCACCCCCTGTAAGATTTACCAGAAGCATGCCACTGCCGCTACATCAGCATTGTGTACTACAGGATTCATTAATTGGAAAAAAGCTTCAGAAAGGTTAACTGAGCACGAAGCATCTGAAATCCATGAAGAGTGCATGATTAAGTGGAAAATTCGACTACAACAAATGAAATCGGGTCAAGACATCGATCATGACATTGAACGACAAATTCACACAGAGAAAGAAAAATGGAGAGAGATCCTGTACATAGTTATGGATGCTGTATTGTATCTTTCAACAAACTGTTTTTCTTTCCGTGGGTCTGATGAATCCCCTAGCAGTTTGCTCACAAAGTGTCCTTGGCCTAGTCAAGGGTCGGCAGTTTTTTGAATTTAATGACGCTGCTAGCCAAACATAACTCAACTCTTAAGTACCAGTTAGAACACCTAAAAAAGGGACAAATATCATTTTTATCAGAGAAAATTCAAAATTAAATTATTGATATAATGGCGAAAACAGTTCGCAATAGCATTTTAAACGATATCAAAGAAGCCAAATATTATACAATTATGTTCGATTGCACTCCATGTGTATCGCATACAGAACAAATGAGCCAGGTGATTAGATGCGTAAAAATATGTGGCGATGTGTGTGAAATAAAAGAAAGCTTTATTCATTTCATAGAAGTTGATGGAAAGACAGGAGAATGTATTTCTCAACGGATTGTGGAAAACTGACGATGATTTGGATATTGGACAATGTCGTGATCAAGCTTACGATAACGGATCTAATATGGCCGGTACTTATAAAGGCGTACAAGCCAGGATTACAGAAATGAAGAAGCTGGCCGAATTTGTGCCATGTTTGGCTCATTCTTTGAATCTTGTCGGTGTGCATTCTGCCTCAACGTGCCCCGAAGCAGTTAACCTATTTGGAATTTTCCAGAAGATATTTAGCTTTTTTGTCGGATCCACTATTCGATGGGATATTATGAAAAAATGTACAAAAACCAACTTAAAAGGAAGCAGTCAGACGAGATGGTCGGCAAAATATGTGGTTGTGAAAGCGCTTCTAACGAATTTACCAGGAGTAGTAAAATCCTTGAAAGAAATTAAAGATCTTTCTCTTAGTGCGGTATCAAAGTACGAAGCAGGACATCTGCTACATGTCGTAAAAAAATTTGAATTTATTATCAACCTGACAGTTTGGGCTAATATCCTTCCAAAAATCAATCGAATAAATATTGAAATTCAAAAGGAAGATATTATTCTTGCGCTTTCCGTCGCATTAATGGAAGGTCTGACAAAAACTTCGCAAAAAATGAGAGAAATTCCTATGGAATATTGGATAGAAGAATCTAAAACAGTAGCCGAAAATTTTGAAGTTGAACCTATTCTGACAAATAAACGAATTCTAAAGCGCAAAAAGCAATTTGATGAATTGTGCGAGGACAATTCACGAACACTTCATCCTGTTCAGCTATTTTCTAATGCAATAAAATTGTATTTGATCGAATCTTACCAGAAATTAAAACGAGGGTAAACAGCGCTAATACACTAAATTCAAATTTCGCTTTTCTCAACAGTCGTAAAATACTGAATATGTCAACCGAAGAACTACAGAAGAATGGAGCATATCTTGCACGAAAATATGAGCGAGATCTAAACGCATTTGAGTTCTGCCAGTAACTTGCCGTTTTTAAAGAACAAGCCCTAATGTTATTCGACGACATGAAAAAGGCTAGCTCTTTCTATCTCTTGCAACAGATCTACACCTATGATTTGCAGGATGCCTCTTGCAATATTTGCATTGCGCTGCGGATTTACTCTAAGCTTCCAACTACATCCACAAGCTGTGAGCGAAGTTTAAGCAAATTAAAACTTATTAAAAGTATCTGCGATCATCGATGAGCCAGGAACGTTTATCAAGTCTCGCAATTCTGGCAATCGAAAATCAAACAGCACATCAAATTAATTATGACAATGCCCTAGACTTATTTGCAGAACAAAAGGCTTGCAGAGTAAAACTTTAATCCCCTAATATTTTAAGAGCGTTAGGTAAGAATTTTAAATTATTAATGAAATAAGAATCATGAAAAGAAGTGTGAATACTAACCTTTCCTTTCAGCAGTAGTCCGTATTGTTCACATGTACAGCTAATGAAATGTTACGCTCATGAAAGTTGGGTAATTAATGAGCTCGTCTGTTGTTCCAACTTATGTAATCTATTGTTTGTAACTAAAGCTTATTTTTATTACCAGTGCATATTTGACTTACTTATTTGAGTATGTTGTTGATAAAAAGGAATTTAATTATTCATTGCATTACTCATTTGTAGCTTGTATATAATCGTTTAAGTTATTATTAGTAACGTATTTCTATTTTTCGTACTATGTTGGAGCCGCGTTAGTATTTAGTATGAATTATTGCCCATTAGTTTAGCTAGTCATTATTACAAAACTGCATATTTCAGACAAAATGTTAATTTGATTATTACAGTACAAAAATAATCTTTTGAGTGAAGATGTAGGTGTTTATTACGTTATCGGGCTGCGTGAGGATGATAGTAGAGTTTTTGAGCAGCCTACATAAAGGCGTTATAGTAAAATGAAATCTTATAGTGCCAGGTTAAAATTGCTGTTAATATAGAGAAATTGGTGTGTTAATTATTGAATCCATTTCATTCGTGATTTATAGTTTTTATATATTTGTTTAAGAAAATCAGTAATGCGTCATTTCTATACTTTGTGTTATGCCGAACTGCTTTAGTATTGAGTACTGAATCATTTTTCATTAGTTTGGCTAGTTATTATTTCATATATTGCAAAACTGCGTATTTCAGAGAAAGTGCAATTAATTTAGTGAAATTGGTATGTTAACTATTATTGAATCCGTTTCATATGTGATTAGTAACTTATATATATTTCTTTAAGATATTAACTATTAATGTGTCATTTCTATTTTTTCTAATATGCCGAAGTGCTTTAGTATTTAGTACTGAATTATTTTCCATTAGTTTGGCTGATCATTATTGCAAATATTACAAAACTGCGTATTTCAGACAAAATGTTAATTTGATTATTACAGTGCGAAAATAGTCTTTTGTGTGAAGATGTAGGTATTTATTACGTTACCGGGCTGTGTGAGGGCGATAGTAGAGTTCTTGAGTAGCCTACGTAAAGGCCTTACAGTGAAATGAAGTTTTAAAGTTGCTATTAATTTAGAGAAATTGGTGTGTTAATTATTGAATCCGTTTCATATATGATTAGTAACTTATATATATTTGTTTAAGATATTAATTACTAATGTCTCATTTCTATTTTTTCTAATATGCCGAAGTGCTTTAGTATTTAGTACTGAATCATTTTCTATTAATCTAGCTAGTTATTGTCGCAAATATTGCAAAATTGCGTATTTCAGAGAAAATGTAAATTTGATTATTACAGTACAAAAATTAGTCTTTTGTGTGAAAACCTAAATATTTATTACGTTATCTGGCTGTGTGAGGACGATAGTAGAGTTCTTGAATAGGCTACATAAAGGCGTTATTGCAAAATGAATTTTTTAACATGCTAGGTTAAAGTTACTGTATAAAATTAGTCAATCTATTTATTGCATTAGTGATTTGCAATTTGCTTATATTCGTTTGAATAAAATTTTTTAATTATTTAATATTGTGTGATTCCCATTTTTGTACTGCGCTGAAGTATTTTAAGTGTTTGGTACTGAATCGTTTCCTATTAATATTATTTATTAATATGAGTCGTTATTGTTGCAAATATTGAAAAAAATGCCTATTTCAGGAAAATGTGAATTTCCTTAATTCAGTAGTGCATGGATTATTTAGGAGGGTTCGCACGGGTTTTTAATTATGTGACTTTTGGTATGTGTCGAGCTACCAGCGGCTGAGCGGTAAGTCTGAAGACTTGTAATTCGGTCGGGGGTTAGAATCCTGGCAAATTAGCTGGCTCAATGGGCGTTTCCGTCGTTTCACTCATGCGTAACTTTCATACGAGCCAAGTACTCTTAGAAAGTCCTCAATGAATGCATCTCTCCTCTAAGGCAGATAACCTTCTTATGCTTTGCCGTAAGTAAAGAAACTAAACCATTTGTTATGTACATTTCTTTTATACAAAAATGGCATATAAAGAATTTCTTACTGTAAAATAGATTTTACATTTTATTTCGAATCGCATCTTTTTCCAAGTTTATTAAAAAAATTAAAATTTGTTAGAGAAACTTAACGGAAGACGGGTAAGGACGGCAGTTTTAAGCTTTTGCCCCACCTAGGAAAAAGGCTAAATCCGGCGCTGTGGCCCGTCATACAGCTTGACAGCAGTGAGTAAAGTTCTGGGTAACCATTTCAATTTGATTGTCCGGCTCCTCTGGTTGTCATCCATGACACCTTCACAGCGCGGCGGTACGGCCAATATTCTACTTCCCAACTTCACTTCCTTTTGACGCATCCCGGGCTTACAATTTCTGCAGGACAATACGCGACCGCACGCGGTATTCACGTCTACCTATTGTCTTCGTATTTTCCAAATGTACCCTGGCCAGCAAGATCATACAATTTCTCACTAATACAACACATTTGTGGTCTGATGAGCAAGCGCCTCCGGCTGTCTGAGGAAGTCGCTGATCTATCTAGACAACTCGAGAAAGTTCGGCAAGAAATCTCGCAAGAAGCATCAGTCAATGCCGTGAGTGCCAATTCGGATAACAACTTTCATAAGGGCCAAAGATGGGACAAACTCTCATTGATTTATTCGCCATACGCATCTGTATCTTCAGAAGGAAACCTTTAATTCCTATGAAATTTTAATCACTTCTTTTTTCATACATATACATCACATCTAACATATCATTCGTTAGATTCCATCCTCCATTCCATTCGGATAACTATTGTTTAGTGTACCGTTTCCTTTGTTTAAGAGTTTATACTTTTACTTTCAAACCATGCTTATAAAGCAGAAAATGCGTTCTAAAAGTCAGTAAATAACCGTATAGTGTAACAAGAGAAATCAGAACTTGAGGTGGTTCCCAGCAAAATCCACAGCATTCATTTATTTTTAAGCTCATGCAGCTTAAAATCTTAATAATTAAATCTGGCAGCAAAACTTTTTTTAATCCTTTGCATCTTGGAGAACACGGACTTAATGAGCAATGAATAAGGACTGCAATGCTAAGTCTCATTTATATGATATATACATACTGTATATACACAGTGTTCCATAAATGTCTTTCCCGGACATTATTTTTGCAAACAATGGTCACAGACATATACATCCACTTACAAAAATGTTTAAAATGATGCAAAGATTCATGTTTTCGTATTATTAGATTTTTAAAAATGAATTTTATATAAAATGCGAAATCTAACTTCTTACACCCTCCTCCAGCCCCTGTGCTTATATTTAGGAAAATTCCGCTCTCATTATAAAAATGAAACACAAAATGTTTGAATTCCGTACGACGAGATATTTAATTTCAAAATTTGTGGTATGTGAGGTCATTTTGAATTTGCATTGAGGGGTCGTTATTAAGTAAATTTGGATGACTCTAGGTTGATTTTTCCTCTTAAATGCCATCCAATGATGTTCTTTCGTGATTTATTGGTATATTTATTTATAATTTTGTTACATCTGCTATGACGAGAGAATTTTAACACAAGTAACTTATACGTTTTCAGTCTATAAGTTTAAAATTACGATATTAATATTCTCACTAAATTTCATTACTTTAGAATCATAATGCGGCAATCGTAAAAAATTCATTCAAGTACAAATGTTTTTTACTTTTAGTAAATGTAAATAATATTACGAGTTGGCTACGTGCCAACACTAAAGCCTCCAAAGTTTTCTAGTACACGAATTCTATAAAATTCTGCGAAAAAGATCTTTTTGAAAAACAAATTATATTGATCAATATTTTTCGAAAAAACTTGCACAGAAGTGTTCATCATATAGTCTCTTAAGATCAGAAACCTTTTTCTAAACGATATTATTTTATTTTTATCTACTTATTTTTAGTTAGATTAAAAATACAATCTTCAATTTTTGTATGGCTCCTGAATGTGGTCAGCGATTTTTATATCAAATATCTCTGCCAATTTTTGTCGTACGGGTGTCACACCTTTTGTTTTTCGTTTTTTATAACGAGTACAAAATTTCCCTATATTTTCATGAATATATGGAGAGGAGCAGGAGGAACATGCAAATAGTTGTAGTTCGTAATTTTTACAAAATTGATGTCTTTAAATTTTAAAATGCCGAAACATGAATCTTTGCATCATTTAAAACATTTTTGTAATGGGAAGTATATGTCTACTATCAACGCTTGCGAAAATAAAGGCCATGTAAGGTCTTCTGTGAACACTGTGCGAAAAATCTAGATCATGTGATCAAGGTTCAAGAAATAATATAAATTCCTTTTCCTAAAAATACATAAACTCATTTTTTCATCATATTCTAACACTATTCAATACCAGACTCATTCCCTTCAAAATAACCTAATATTTTTCATTAGTTTCTTTCACAGATTGCTTAGAAATAAGTAAAAACAAATTTTCCTCAACCCCATTTTTATCCCATATATCTTTTTAAATGTCAAGTTCTGAAACATTTATTATTTTAGAAATAACTTGTCTCGTAGTTTTTCTAGTGGTTTTTAATTTAACGATATCGTCGGCCATAGTAACAACAAACAAATAAATTTAATTGTGTTTTTACCTGGTGCAGTCTTTAATGATTTAATCCTTATTTATTAACTCACATTCCAACAGCGAAGCAGTTGTAAGCATTCTGAGTAGACGTGCTTGTTTATCTACATATTTCAGCGCTTTCTAAACTTTTTCATTTATGAATCCCTCTTTATCATTGAGAACTTTTTGCGGCATATATACATACCTACATTCAACATATATATGAAAACAAGTAATTTTAGGATTTGTTTCAAGCATACAAAAATTAACGAATGGAAATCACGTTTTAATAAGACGGATGTGCTTTTTCATTTACTTTCTTTGGGTTTTTTTTTTTCCTGCATAACAAATGAAATCTTTGTGCAACATTTGACATTGCTTTTAAATGATCTATAATAATTTATATAAATTAAAATTTTACAGTTATTGTTTTTCAATTATAAAATTGTAGATAGTCGAAAACGTTTCGAATGAATTATCGCCCCCCCTCTCCCATTTCTTCCAGTGTTGGTCGTTTTAACAAAACGCTCAATTTTATCATTTTATCATTCGTAGTAAATACTCTATAGCTATTTTTTCCTTCAAGCGACATAATGAAGTCGTTTTATTTCTCAGAAATACCTGACAAATAGCACAACTTTGATAGCCAAAATTCATTCTGAAAAGGTAGCATCATATGATTTTTGTTCGGTTAAAATATAATAATTTCGTCATTTTATAATAATAATCTTAAACTTCGCCCTCTTGACATCCATGTTACTTATGCAAGTAATAATAATTTTTATTATTCGATGTCCATACCTTTGCAGAGATTTGGAAATAAACGCCTCTTAAGGTTGTCCAAAACACTAAATAAACGGCTGTCTTTTATTAAAATTTATAATTATGAGAGCGTCCTGAAGCACGTCGTTGAATTAATTGCTAATGTTTTTGCTGCAAGGCCCTCTCAAATTGTAAAAAGCACACTGTAAAGGTTACATGGTCATTATCAGCAACTTTAATGAATGATTTAAAAGTATTTCACCCGTCATCGATTTTGCACCGTTTGTGCATACCCCGATATAATTCTTCCATTCTAAACCTTCAGTTGTAAACAATTCGTCATGTTCGCATTCAATGTGTTCATGCAATTCTACGTATGTTTTCCCCTCTTGAATGTTCTTCCAAAAGAAGACAACATACCAATTCTTCACCGATGTTTTTTATCAATATGTTGAGTCATTAGGTTATTTTAAAGCAGCAGATAGGAAAATTGAGCAATGCCCTCATTGGGACTCGAACCCTGGACCTCTCGAATACGCGCCCAGTGTGCTACCGTCACACCACTAAGGCATGCTGGAAGGAGGAAGAAAATACCTTATAAATGTATCTGATATATACTAACAACAGAGCTATTTTTGAACTACAAGTATTGGTTGTTTCATCCAACTGAATTGTAACTTGTAGGCTTTCTTTTTAAATGTAGTAATAAGTTGTTCGAATTGGGCATTGCTAATTTAAAAAGTTGTGTTGGTGACAATGTCGTTTGATAAAGGAATTTGCCGAAGTTCATTGCCACGTTTACTTCCTTGAAGTATTTCTACGATTTAAATAGCAGCAGGTAATGCAAGATTTTGTCCAATGGTGTAGGAATTTTATTTTTAGTAATCTGATATCAAACGAGTAAACGTGAGTATAATGCGAGCAAATACTTTCTCTAGCAGTAATAAATTTCTCGAAATATTGTTTGTCTCTTTATTTGAAGATTTTTAACAATCTTTCGAAATATGCTTGTGTTGAATGGACGTACGAAGAGTACTTGGATTCAAGGTGCCATTTTAATTTTGATGGTTTCATACTCTCCACAGCCAAACATTACTGCAAATTAAACAAAGAGGTTGTTTCCTACTACCGCAATTGTTGAAATAAAAACCAGTTCGAAGAAATGTCTCATTATACTTTCTTTTTTCGCATTTTAGATGCCTGTTTCTGATTACAAAATTCTGCTTGAAGAGACTTTGTATCATTACAATCTGCGTCATCCATTATCTGTGTTACTGAAGTTCAGCTATTATTTATCCCCGAGTAAAATAATTATTCAAATGAATACCGACCTTAGTCGATTAAAGCAGCAAAATGCGGTATTGTATTATTCTTGAAGGAGTTTTTCTTGTTGTGATGAATACTGACTATACTGGGAAACGCATTATTAGTAGCGAGTTTCCAGTATAGACATTTATACTACAGCAGTTGCAAAAGCGTTAACCTTCTTCTCGGCACGCCTGTATGACGAAAGACGTTAGGGCCTCTACATTTAGGGCATATTTTGGCTCTGAAATAACTTACATGAAGAAACTGCAGTGCGACAGCGCTATTATGGGAGCATATGTCCCATACTGTATGTCGCACTTATATGTGAATATAATCTACAGCTCAGCTTGGCCAGTATAACGATTTTACAATTGCGCTATACGGAAAATGTAATATATTAAATTAAAGATAATAAAGGGATTACAACTTATGTTCCTTTAAATTCATTTATCTGAATTAAATTTTTGCGACCCCATTTGGGGTCGCGATTCGTAGTTTAAGACACTCTGGTCTAAATCATCTCGCCTGACTAGATTTCAATAGCTTTTTTTCTTCTGGATAGAAGAATAATTTTCCAACAACATGGATGTGTTACAGAGTCATTTAGGATTAACGTCCGCTTCTATAATGTATTCTCCGATCTCATAAAACTGTTAGTGCGCAACAGTTGGGCTCCACAAAACTGAAAAATCTAAAGGGTCATGTGATCAGAGTTTAAGAAATATTGTTCGAAATTCAAAACAATCCAGAATTAAAAGCAAAGAATATCCACATTAGGTTTTAAGCTTCAAGCTTTATTCAGTTTCATTAAAGCATTCAACTGCCGTTGCTAGATCCAAAAACTAAAACATGCATCATAAAGCATTTGCTCCCTCTGCTGGCTATTAGATTTTCAGACAAAATTTCTTACGCGGTGTGTATACGTGTATATACAAAACGGCATACTAATGGGCTGAATCTTTTAGACATTGTTCCCTTTCGATGCTGATCATTTTCTCGTTATCTTCAATAGTAATGTAACTTTATTCAGAAGACGTGTATACAAACTTGGGTCTAACAAATACGGATTATAGTCCAAAAACGTGTTTTTGAAATATTCATATTGCATATGGGAATGTGAAATCTCTACCAATTTAACTTGTAATTTCAGAAAGCTTAATATTTCTTTTTTAATTAATTTTAACTCGAAGTAGAAAGAAGTTGTAAGAGAACTCTTGCGTATTAAATTCATTGTTTCCTTCCCCAGAAACATATTTCTGCAAAATAATGAAACTCATGAGCTGTTAAAACAGGCTTGCTCAAAAATTATCAAAATTCATGTAAAATAAAACTTATGAATGGTTAAAACAGGCTTGCTCGGAAATTATCAAAATAAATGCTTCTGTCGAAGTTCCATATTTGAATTACAAAGTGTCTTGAAGAAGCAAAACCTTACATTTCAGACAGAATATAAATATAAATTTGCGTTTTTGTCTTTGGATATAAAAATTTTTGTTTATGTATGTTTTGATAAATATTTAATATTAGAAATTTAAAATTTATTTTAAATATTTTTTAATTTGTTAATAAAAAATTTCCTTTTGTTTAAAACACTTAGAATGTAACTACTTTCAGAATTATGACACAGAAATGATGTTTTAATACGAGAGTAAACAAACACGAGGAAGGCGTGCTTGTTTAACAGATGACCTGAACGAAGGTTAAATGATAATTTTCCTACTTTTGTAAACAACCACAGAAATACTTTCGCGTTCATTTTGGCCTGAAAATTTGAGCAATGTGCTACTTTAGAAAGACGACCGGTTTCTCCCAGGAATCCATGATTTAAAAGAATTTAGAAAATCCAGCAGAAATACATTGTTTGAATACTTAAAATGCACCGTTAAATGCTGAACTTCAAGTGGATCCTAAAATTCTAAGCTTTGACTGTTGATTTCTTTTAATATGTTTTTCTTTGTGCTATATCATAAGAACTTTCAACGGGAAGAAATAAAGATTTGAAAATGTGCTTAAAATATCCCTTAGAATTACTTACTTAAAATATCCCTTCGAATTTAATTTTTTTTTTCCAGTGGCGGGCCCTCAGCCGACTTCGGCTTGGCCACTGCTAAGGCCAGAGGTGGTGGTGACTTTATTATGGAGGCATCTAATAAGTGGGCCACCTTTGCCTCCTATGCCACCTTTGCCTTTGGACGGACAATTACAGCCATACCTTCTCCGGGATTCGAACCCAGGCCCTTTGGTATCGCAGCCGGCTTCCGTAACCACTATACCATCTGGGTGGCAATTTAAATATTAAGAGTTCTGAAATCTGATTTCAAAAATATAAAATGCAATCTACGTTCTCTTAAATTATCCGTATTTTTAATGCCGATTATGTATAAAATTTTCTGAACTTTGATGAAAATTTATTAGAGTTAACAAACTTTTTACAAACTTTGAGAGCAAATTCTTGATAATCAACCATTTTGTATGCAGGTGTTTTTTTTAACTCCATTGGTTATTATAATTATTTCTGTAGTGATATAATGTAGTCTACAACTGTCAAGTATGAATGAACTCTAAGCGTTGGCCTGGTAGATTTCATGAATTCGTATCTCAACAGCTCAATAGATGATTGAGCTGTTGAGATACGAATTCATGAAACATTTCAAAACATTTTTAAAAATTTTAATTTAAAACGGATTTTTGATTTCATGCAAGGTTATATTCAGACGCAGTTAAGAGGAAAGTACTTTTTATCACATACACGATTGTTTTGATGTAACTATTAACCTAAAACTGCGAATTAGAAAGTAAATACTGCATGACACAAGTTAGATATTATGTACATTTTTTGTAAAATTTTCTCCAAGGTAAATTCGAAATAATGTGTATTCAAACCTAAATAATTGTTAAAAAATTAAAAACACATTTATGTTAGTATTTGATAGTAATTATAATAATAATAATCCCTTCGTTTTGAAAAAGAAAACTCCATATAAAATGAAAAATGCTACTTGCTTTCAATTTGGAAGAGCAAGCATAAATTTATTGTCCATTTTTGAGAACTTACACTTCGAAATATAAACACAAAGTGACATTAACTCATAGATCTATGTAGCATATAATTTGAATAACCTAGACAAATTTCGCGTGACATTAATATTTCGCCATAACTAACGAATTTTATTCTATTTGTATATAGCAAAAGGTATGCGCAATAACCAATGAATTTTAATTTTTCTTATACATAGTAAAATGCGCACGCAATAACTAATGAACTTTATTTGTGTGCATGGCACGTAGGTTTAATATATGAACGGAGGGTACCCAATTAATTATTAATATATGAATTGAATATGAGATGCTTTGTTCTTTGGAGAAAAGCATTTTAAATGCATAAAATGTTTTTGAAAAACTGAATGTCAAAATACGTTTAAAATTATATTATCTATGTGAAGTTAGAAACGTCATGATATTTAAAAACACATTCAATTTCTTCATTCAGACTACCTGTTTTCAATTATCATTTTGGGTACATTGATTATTAGCACTGCAAACAAAAACGAATAGTAATCTGCAACACATCTGGTGACATTTTGATACATTTTTTCAATACTTGAAGATACATAGTTAAGGATAAAAATTAATACGTTAATTGCTAACAGGTAACATATACGGAGATAACATAGTCAATGGTGTAAGCTTAGGCCTCTATACTGTAGGAAATGTAACACAAAGTTTATTAGGCATATTAGCTTAATCGAAAGTAAAGTAAAAGGTATTAGTTTCCTTCAACAGTACACGCATTCTAAGATACATGTATATAAAATGCAAAATATTTCTTCCGTCTAATTTGCTATATCTGTGATTTCAGATAGCTGTCAAATTAACAAAATAAGTAAAGAGAATTAAATTAATCATATAGACCTCTTTTTGACAAATTTTTGCTCATTTAGTTTTCAAATTATACATTATTAAGCATAACTAATATGCATATACTTATGCT